>OU015501.1:106762473-106809973 GCA_907164885.2 Dolomedes plantarius
ATATTTAATAAATGCATAATATTACATATTTTAACGAAGGGATTTTTAGAAAATTAATTTAGAATAATTTAGTAACATAAAACGAAGTAATTTTGGTGTTTCTGAAAAAAATACATATAGTAGAAGTTATATATTTAAAAAAAAAAATAACAATTTATTTAAATTATAAAAGCTCTGGTTAAAGTATTTAATATAAGTCAGGTAATATACACTAAAAAAATTAGAAACTTAAATTAAATAGGAATTTTTTAAATGTTCCTTAAAAATGAGTAATTTTAACATTACTGACATAGGGAATCTGGATCATGACCCTACCCCCTTAAGCCTCCCCTCCCCCCTTACCTATAAGCGTACGCGAACGCTTTGAATGATTCGTTTGGTTTCGATAATGGAAAAGTGATAATTTTAAAATGCAGTCATCATATTTATCTCTAAAATGTTTATACAGATAAGGAAAGACATTTTTTTGAAGTTTTAAATTTTAATAAATCAGCATTTTAACCTTTTATATAACAGCTAGAAGAAATACAAACTACATGTGTGCGTGCTCCCTTGCGCGTGTGATCGCTTCTTAATGAGTATTAAATTAGATACTTTGTCTTTTAACGAACCTGGAGAGAGTTCCTCTGTTATTACGAAGAAGCTCCGAACTGAACTTGACCGAGTGAAAGACCTTAATTGTACTTAACAAATTTCGAAATCGAAACTGATGTTTAATAAATTAAATCCCTTAATACCAATGAGGATTAGTTTACGAAAAAGCATTCTATACATTAATGACATTTTGTAAGTTCACAAAAAAAGCCGATATCCATATTAATAAACGCTCTCGAATAAACAAACTAGGAAAAACTCTTAAGAAATTACATGAATAAATTTCATCTTATTATGACACCATTAGCCAGGTAATAGGGAAGAGTGGTTAGTTATGAGCTTTCTCCCTGATTTATGATCTAACGTTTACTTGGAAATCCTAGAAATGTAATTTCCTCCACGACGTTTTCAAAGTTTTGCAAAATTCTCCCTGCCTTTCAGCAAACTTGTAATTTAAATTCGTTCGTATTTAGGTCATTCGAATATAGGGCACATGTTATCAAACACAGGCATCATTGCAATCATTTGCAATCATTGCAAATGATTGCAATCATTTGCATCAATTTAATAGATTCATTGCATATACCACTTTAATAGCTTGATTATGATCCCGAAAATATAAGGGAAAATTTAAAGGTGAACTCGAAATTAAATATTAAATATCAATAATTAAAACCATATGCATGCATTTATCTTATTAATATCACCCTGATCTTCATTTTAAAGGCATCATTTTTTCAAGTTTATAATACTGTGCAATGAAGAAATCCCAATTTGAAAATGAAAAAAATGATGGGAAGAAATAACATTCTTAAAAGGGCGAGACACATTACTATAACAAAAACTCAAAATTTATTCAGCAATCAATTCCAACAAAGTCATGAAATACATTTCAATGACAAAGCAATTTAAACCATATGCATGCATTTATCTTATTAATATCACCCTGACCTTCATTTTAAAGGCATCATTTTTTCAAGTTTATAATACTGTGCAATGAAGAAATCCCAATTTTAAAATGAAAAAAATGATGGGAAGAAATAACATTCTTAAAAGGGCGAGACACATAATTATAACAAAAACTCAAAATTTATTCAGCAATCAATTCCAACAAAGTCATGAAATACATTTCAATGACAAAGCAATTTAAACCATATGCATGCATTTATCTTATTAATATCACCCTGACCTTCATTTTAAAGGCATCATTTTTTCAAGTTTATAATACTGTGCAATGAAGAAATCCCAATTTTAAAATGAAAAAAATGATGGGAAGAAATAACATTCTTAAAAGGGCGAGACACATAATTATAACAAAAACTCAAAATTTATTCAGCAATCAATTCCAACAAAGTCATGAAATACATTTCAATGACAAAGCAAGTAAAACCATATGCATGCATTTATCTTATTAATATCACCCTGGTCTTCATTTTAAAGACATCATTTTTTCAAGTTTATAATACTGTGCAATGAAGAAATCCCAATTTGAAAATGAAAAAAATGATGGGAAGAAATAACATTCTTAAAAGGGCGAGACACATTACTATAACAAAAACTCAAAATTTATTCAGCAATCAATTCCAACAAAGTCATGAAATACATTTCAATGACAAAGCAATTAAAACCATATGCATGCATTTATCTTATTAATATCACCCTGACCTTCATTTTAAAGGCATCATTTTTTCAAGTTTATAATACTGTGCAATGAAGAAATCCCAATTTTAAAATGAAAAAAATGATGGGAAGAAATAACATTCTTAAAAGGGCTAGACACATAATTATAACAAAAACTCAAAATTTATTCAGCAATCAATTCCAACAAAGTCATAAAATACATTTCAATGACAAAGCATGTTTGCAGGCGCAATTCGGGAGAAATCCTGCCAAATGTAGAACCCCTCTAATTCAATTCCTTCTAATCAAGCGGAATCAGTTTCGGTAACCCAAATTCTATCTTGCATGTTTTCCATCAGTTCAAAAATATTAAGGCTTTTCTTACCAAACAAGAATCGATTAAAATCGCCGGGGATGTCGTATTCACAATTATATAGTGATCCGAAAAATTTCCCTTTACTTTAAAAGTTTAGCCAAGTTTTAATGTGTCCCCTTTTTTTTCGACGTCCTTAAACTGTAATGCTTTAAATTTGAAAGCCTGTGTAAAGGAACATATGTTGCTAAAGCTAATGGGACTTTGGCTCTTTGAAAGAGCTGCTTCTTAACAAGAAGAAAACAGAGTCGCAGTGTTGCGTAGCAGGTGTCTAAGTTTCCTTTTTGGAATTAGAGTTGAGGAACAAAGTCGAGGCTTTAGACTACAAAGAACGACTTAGATAAAGTGTAATAAGTTAAAACATATCGAGTTCAATTATTGCTTTCCTGGAAAAAAAAATATATGCTAGCTGGTACAGATATTGTCATTAACGGGAATCATTTTAGGATATTTACAATATTCTGCTGTTCATATATGCCCAAATTATGTACTCTTGTTTTTTAGTTTAAAATCTATATATTTAAGTTGCCAAGCCAATTCTTTGGGCAGCCCGTGAGAGAAAATAACTACATCAATTCAGAGCCTGACTAAGCCAGGGGCATACGGGGCAGTTGCCCCGGGCCCCCACATCAGAGAGGGGGGGGGGGCAAATCGAATAGAAAGTTTAGTATTAAGTATTAAGTTCTTCATTGCTGAAGTAGTGAAGCAGAGGGGGGGGGGGGGCAAAGAAGTTTTTGCCCCGGGCCCCAATTAGGTTAAGTCGGGCCCTGCATCAATTTACTTCATTCTGGTCTTAAATAAAAGATTTGAATCTATAGATGTGTCAAATTTGGGTTTTGAAACCGCAATTTCTATTAATTAGCGATAATTTCCAATTAAAAAAATTGCTTTCTGCGCATGATGAGTGACATGTTAAAATCTGGCTTTAGATACTCACTAAGCACGAGGCCGCATAAACACATTAATTTTTTTCTGCGCATGCTCAGTGATATGTTTAAATCTGACTTTTGAAACTTACTACGCACGAGGCCACATAAACAAGTAAATTTGTTTATTCCGAGGATTCTCGCTAGCTCTCTCTCTCTCTCTCTGCCATTTTTATTTTTAGTTTTGTTGTGAGATATAGAATCAAACCTGACGGAAATAATTTATTTCGCCCTGTTGAGTAACCCTATTTATTTTTATTGGGTTCAATAGTAATTTTTTTAACGTGTATTTCTCTATTCTTAATACTAGAAGGTAACCCGTCATTTTGACGTCATAATACTAATAATGACGTCATAATGGAAAAAGTATATGAAAGTTAAAAAATATCCCGAATTATCTAAAATATTGCATTTAATCCACACCTTTTAAAAGCAAACCCTTTCATTATTTTTTATTTATTTAGTTTTTCATGCGATTGGAGTAGTAGACTGCCATCCAGTGTTTTACAGCTCACTACGCGATATGAATACTTGAGCTACTTGATTCATTCACATTCAAGTTTGTTTCTTTCAGAATTCATCGCAAAAGTAAACAAATTTTAAAAAACTGTTAAATATACAGCTAAAAGGATCCAATTTTTTTTAGTTCTGAATGTTTTATAGAAAAATAGGCTGAACAAACGTGATTTGATGGAGAAGATATTAGTTTTTAGGTAAGAAAAAATTCTGATCCACATCTGAAATTGAAATTAAGCCTAACCGGCTGTTTGTTTACTGAGGGCTTCAATTGAAAGATGAGTACAGCCCGGAAGTGTTATAAAGAGACTACGGCTATTATATATATAATTATGCTTTCAATTTTTGGCAATGTTGTGTTGAGTATAATTTGTGTATTAGTGCATTTGTTTACTATCCAGCAGTCATGTTTTGACGGGTACCAACTAGTCTTTTTTAAGATTTTACTTAAAAATTAAAATGTGAACTGTCACATACCTGCTTTTATTTTTTTAATAAAATTATTGAAATACAGATTACGACATACTACTTTTTGAAGTTGCAATTCGTTTGTCAACTATTTTTAAAGCTTCAAGGATTACTTGCAAATCATAATCTAGAGACGTTCTGTATATTTATATGACCCTCTATTATTGTCCTTCTTCGAGAGGTGCAATTTATAAGGGCTATGAATTATGTATCCTAACTCAGGAGCAATCATTGGAATTTTGAAGTACAGTTAGACTTTTATAATAACACTCTTACAGCAATTTTACAACGTTTTGGTTTGACCGCAGAGTTTTGAGACTGCGGCAATCAATATGCCTGTAATAAATGTCTCGAAACATACATCGAAGATATAATTTCGAAGTCAGCGTTGATTTATCATAGCTAGACATACCCTCGTAGGCCTGAAGCAAGAAATACAGTCTTTAATAATCAAGAGTATTTAATAAGAAATTTCTATTTTAAAATAAGGGAAAATAAAGAAATATGGGGCATAATATCATGAATAGTGTAATTTGCAAAAGGTGCTGTGAATTGCTGACATAATAGACGTACAGGGCCGCCCAGAGAAACTTCTGTTGGGGGCCCCAAGAAATCTGATTAATCGAAAATTTTTTTTTAATTCTTTGGGGGGCCCCTTTTTTCAGGAGATTATTTTGAATTTTGAAGTACGGTACAAGTTTCAGAATTTTCTTTCGGAGGAAATCTAATAAATAAAATTTTTTTAAATTTTTTGGGGCCCCTCCGGCAGTTGGGGGCCTGGGGCGAAGTGCTCCAGTTGCCCACCCCCCCCTCTCTGGGGCGGCCCTGTAGACGCAAGTAGCTTTAAAATGTTAAACGCGTTCTTACCAAATGTTTAAAAGTCTCTCCTCAACTCGAAAAAAAAAAATTACTAGAATTACCAAGCATAAGAATAAAATATGCGTATTCATGTCACATATGTTAAAAAAGTACATATTTTTTAAATCTGAAAACAGGTCGCTGACGAATAAGACATTTACATTCATTAAAAACCTGTAATTTTTTTTTTTATCGTCTCTGAAATCATTATAGATTTCTTGCTTTATTTATTTAGCTTTTGATGAGCAAAAATGAATATATACAACAATATACCTGGATAGCAATATTTTGTGTCAAAATTGATTCACCATTTTTTTTTTATAAGCGCTTAACTCGCGTTTTGAGTTCTAAGGAGAAAATAATGTATTAAAAACTGTACCTTTAAATACTTTCATTGTTTCAAGGGTCAAAAGTACTCGAAATATCATTGAAATAAACAATAAAATAATTTTTCATATGAATTAAAGGGATAATATTCGTCTATTATTACTATTTGTATGCTAAATTCGTAAACGAAGGTATAGACATCGTTTGGGAAAGAAATGGTAACTAAATATCAGAACAGAATCTTATTTAAAAGAGAATGAATTGACCCAAAATGCAAAGGCGCAAACAAAAAAAGATAAATCAGAGGTTAATGCATATTAAACAAATTTCTTCTTGGATAATGTAAAAGAGAGCTATACAAAACATAATTTTGCATCTATATTTTAGCGATAAGTTAGTGCAAATTTCATGTACTAGTCATGTATTCATCATCAAAAAAAGCCTGAGAAAAACGTGTGATGGTAACTTCTGTTTGTATGCTAATTTTTGTTTAGAAGCGCCATCTTTTAGCAGTATCCGTAACTTCAGAAATTTGGTTTCCCCTATCGTTCCGATAATTTTGCTTGTTATGGATGGGAAAATGGTGAATTACTTGAACGATCCACTTTAGTTGAATACAAATTAACCAGTGGTTAATCATTGGTTAAAGAAATGAGCTTTTGAATATTTAGTTCCGTTCCGTTAGGAAAAATCATCATTTGTGTGTCAGAGAAAATTTAAGAAAAAGAAAGAAATATATTTAGTAATTCATGAAATTATAGTACATAACTGCGATTAAGGAACTCAATATTCTAAAAAAGGAGCGCATTTTTATTTTCTTTGGTTATTACATACTATTGAACATTTAAAAAGAAATTACGCAAAGTAATTGTTGTGCAAACTGTGTGGTTCATTGATGATTACATAGCAAGATTCAATATTTTTATGCTGTAATGTTTATTTATACATAGCTGTATATTGGTTCTTTATGCCTATTTACCTCTGACTGAAATTTTTCATGATTTGCTATATCTGTCAGGACATCTAAAATACCTTGGAGCGTATCTCTGAGAAATTTTATTCCGCACTATTTTTTGGAACTATTTTCATTAAACTGTCTACTGAATTTTCAATTTTGAGAAACAATTCCGAAATTATTTTCCCGAAAATGAAAATTTCGCAGGATTTTTTTTTTTTCTGACTTTACAAAAAGTTTTCTTAACACTCGACTTCAGTTTATCACTCAAGAACACAATATTTATGTCTAATGTGAATTACAATTTCACACTAAACTCGTGGCCACATTTTGTACATCGGGGAACTTCCTAAAAATTTACTATACCTAGGTCCCAGTTTCTAAACTGTACCCAACTTAGTTAGCTAATCTATTCTCAACTCAGATCAAGGGATTGTGGATAGCACTTTTAGCAAAACTCCTCTTGGCTACACATGGAATCGGGGAACTTCCTTTTAATGTCTGCTCCCTTACTTTTTTTACCTATCACTGCTGGGCAGTGGCGCACCCAGGATTTTTTCTTGGGGGGGGGGGGGCGAGATGAAAGGATAAAAATATCTATAATGCATGCGGGGGGTGAGATGAGCGGATAAAAATATTTATAATGCAAAATCAATATTCAGAATGCAATTTCTATTTTTTTTTTTTTTTGGGGGGGGGGGGGGGGGGCCCTTGGACATACCCCCTGGACGTACCACTGCTGCTGGGACTTGCTGTTTACGCAATGTTACCTTGTTATCATTAAATGTTTTTCTTCTTTACATATCTAGAAAATATTTGAATGAGGATTTTGGAATGAGTTTGCAAAGAAATGCGATTAGACCGCAAACTAGTAGTTGGAGACTAATTGAAAAAAAAAGGGAGGCAATCCCTCAGTTTTTTCTGGACTATACAGTGATATATTCCTTACTCACTTCAACTATTTTATGCATCCAAAATTTATACTATCGCATTAATAAGTATCTGCTCATGCTATCTATATATTTAAGCTGCTAAGCCGACTTTTTAAGCAGTCCGTGAGAAAAAAACTATTGCATCAATGTACTTCATTTTGGTCTTAAACCAAAGATTGTAATTTGTAGATTTGTCAAATTTGGTTTTAGTAACCGCGATTTCTATAAATTAGTGATAATTTACAATTAAAAATTTATTTTTCTGCATGATCAATGGCATGTGTAAATCTGCTTTTAGAAACTCACTGTTTGTGCGCATGCTCAGTGACATGTTTTAATGATAAACTCGTTTATTTCGAGGAGTCTCTCTAGATCTCTGTCTGCCATTTTTATTTTTATGATAATTATGTTTATGAAATATAAGATTAAACCTGGTGTAAATTGTTTATTTCGTGCTGTTTAATTAGCGATAATTTACAATTAGAAAAATTGCTTTCTGCGCATGCTCAGTGACATCTTTAAATCTGGCTTTAGATACTCACTAAGCATGGGGCAGCTTAAACACATTAATTTGTTTCTGCGCCTTATTATGATTTTCAACATTTGGCAATGATGTGTTGAGTATAATTTGTGTATTAGTACATTTATTTGCTGCTATCTAGCAGTCATGTTTTGACGGGTACCAACTAGTACATAGTTATAAATACGCTTCATTTAATTGAAAATGTGCTTACATGGTTGTTGTTTGGAGTTATTTACTTTAAATGAAAATTTTCCAGCCTTTATCTGTAGAGATCCTTTTATTTACCGAATTGGAGATCCTATGAAAGATGATACTTCGAAAAATAATAAATACTTAATCTTTATCGCGGAAAAGTCTGCATAATACGACATCACCACCTCCAACAAAAGAATGGCTGACAAAGCACCTCGAGCCGTATCGAACCAACGCACAGTTACCTGGGGAAAGACGAATAAAACAATCACGTTCTTGGACAACTGTGATTAAGCAGGCAAACAAAGCTGCGTTTTCCGACTTTTTTCGAGACCATTACAACCAGTCCGCAATTAACCTTCTAACCTGCCCAGTTTAGAAAGTCGGAAAACATGACTGTTTGTTTTTCGGCGAAAAACATTGACCATTCGCATCACGTTTCGGCGGGAAAATCAGCCATTTTGGAGTGGTGGCAGAAATTAGTGGGTAGCAGCGTGAGAAAAAGGGGAAAACTGACAGTTTTTTTTTTCCTAGCGTGTTGCCTAGGTAACAAATAAAACTTGGGGTTGAATGTGTAATGTCCAACTTGAAATATTGATTTGTAATGGAGAGATAATTCAGTATAGGTAAAATAATTGAAAGATCATCGAGAGATATGTTGCTTTACTCAAAATACAATTTAAAAGAAGGGAGAGGCCATATGAGGAAAGATATGCGGGGCAAAATTTTCATAAAAGGTGTGTAGGCTTGATATTTTTTCATTGTTTCCCACCCTTTAAACTTTATTAATATGATAAAATCAGTATGTTATAAGTATCATCAAATAATATGGTAATAATTAATAAGCGATAACAGAAATTATAATGAAATTAATAACATTAAAAATTAAACTTTTTAATGTCTTTATTTTCCCTTGTGTATGTCCTTCTGTATGCAGGCCCTGATTTTCCATTAGGCCTGGTAGGCCCGGGCCTAGCGGCCCCCGAATGTTGGGGGCCCCCCAAAATTTTAATTTTAAAAGAAAAAAGAAAAAATTCCCAATTCAATTTTTTTTTCAATTTTACCTTTTTTAATAGCAATTTTTTTTATATATCCTTTCAAATTTGATTCATTGATTGATTGGTTCATCATATGTATAGTTATATGTATAGTTCATCATATGGATGTTATAGTGTATATAAGGGATTCATAAGTTTTTCTGGTTGCATTGTATTGGTGTTTTAATGATGAATTTAATATGTTGTTTTGCTTTTTGTTATTTGATAATGCTCTAGGCTTACATGCTTCAAATAGCCAATTCTTGGTAAAATGGTGCTTTCACAATGATTCATGATTACTATTTTTTTTTTTTTGTGTCAATTTTGGAAATTTTACGCCCACATCAGTGTTAGGGGGCCCCCATCCCGAGTTGTGCCTATAGTCAAGAATTTTCTAAATCGGGCCCTGTCTGTATGACTGAATTGTACAGATCTACAGATGAATAAAATTGAAACTAGCATTAGATTATTAGATCTGGAAGGTAATTGTAATTCATAAAATTAATCAAAGAGAAAAACGGGTTGCCTTTAAAGGTACAAAATACATCAGTCTTTCAGATATGCATACTTTGAACATTATAATGATAAATATACGTTAACATCTAAAGACGTATGGCAAGTCATGGGGGATTTCCCCCATTTTGAATGAATATTGTAAATTTGACCCTCTGCCTTCCGTTTTAAACAATAATGGGCGAAAAAAGATCATAAATGGAACAAAGCCTTAAAGGTTTGTTAAATATAATTTACAATGAATGAAACGCTTGCGAGAAATTACCGCCATGTTAAGTAAATAAGTTACAAAATTGAAGAAAATGACATGAAATGTTCTGTATGACATAAAAAACACTGCTTAATTTTAACTAGCCGCTGCGCGACCAGCATGGTCGCTTTTAGATTTAAATTTTTTTTGCAAAACAACTCAATTGAAAGTAACATATGTAAGGAATGTTACCATTACCTGTCATCATAAATATACGTTGTTAAGGGGTAGTGAAAACTCAGACAAAAAATTTATAATCATTGATAAATTCACTATAAGGCTGATTCTAAAACATCATGATTAAAAAATGTGAATTTCCATTACTTCAGAACAGAGTTAAAGATAAGTCTGAGAAACCCAACACCAATGATTTTAAAAATTATATCTCTCACTGTATGTACTATTTTTCAAAACTAAGATATCTACACTTTATCATTACATCAAATAAGAAATTGTTGGGGAAAATTTTCACTTACAAAATGGAGTGAAAATTCAGCAAATACTAAAATATAGTACAGATTACATTTCTCTCTGTATGTATTATTGTTCGCAATTCAGATATCTCCACTTAATCATATTAAATGAATAAATTAAAATTATTTCGTGTATAAATTAAAATTATTCATGAGTAAAATACAGCAATTAAATTGTACCAAATTACGTGCTATCGTCGAGCCACACGCGGACAGCCGCTAATGTTTACATCCGGTAGTTACAGCCGTTGCCATTCGGATTGTAGAAATATCGTCGATTTTTGTGCCGCATACCTACGCGTTTTATATATATAGATGTTCAAGCAGAATTAAAATATAACATAAATAGTAAATCAACTACTCATTACTTTTTTTCATAATACGAGTATTAATTATTAGTATGAAACGATTCCCTTTCAAATTATTCATTTTTATACTGCGGCCTTCAATTTTCTTGTCTTTCGTTGATGATGTAATGCGAAATATTATATTACCAGTTGTTAAAATAAGTGAGAAAAAAAATTAACAGGGAAAAACCACGCAAAAATGCGCCTTTCTCCACATTCGGTGAAAAAATAAAGCTGAATCTTAACAGAAACGTACGTTTAAGATAAAATGTTACTATGAATCAAGGTAAGATGCGAAAGAATGATGTTTTACATTTAAGAAAATTAAAATACAAGTATACCTCAAATTTAACCGATCAAAAAGCCGAAGGTGATTGCTTAAGAGGTAAGATATTAGAAGAAAAAAAAAAGTAGTGTCATCTATACGGACAAAAATGAAAGAAAATTTCGGAAAAGTAATTATAACAATCTAAATTTTAATGATGTAGTTTTTTTTAAAATAATTCTGAAATGTTTTAAATTTAATCTTTAATTTTGAAAGTTACTTTAATAACAGTACTAAACACACATAATTTTAACGTACTTAACTTCCAAGCATTTTTTAATATTAGTAAAAATTTGACGTAGCGGACAATAGTTATTTTACGAGCAGCAAATGAAACCTTATGAAAAATGTTTGTCACTGAGAGTAAATTAGATATTTCAATGCATACCGTTCAGTTACTGACCACGATCGTGTCTCTAAAACGTACTTAAACAGAATACTTTTCCGAATTCTCTCTGTAGGACTATCTCATAGAGCACATTTGATACTATGACTTTGTTTGTTTACGTGTGTGTAGTTTCTGTGATCTTATATAACACAAAAGTTATGCACTCTGTATTATATATATATTTCAATACGATGTGGTTATTTAATTCGGAAAAAAAAAAGTTCTAGAACAGTGATTCTCCACCGGTGTGCCGTGTCACTTTAGAGTGTCGTGAGATCGGCCAAGCGTGCCGGGAGATTTTTTGTTAAGGGATAAACAACAAAATATTAGTAGGGCCAGCTAAAAATAAATATTAATTAATGACTCTCACACCTGACAGGTTATGACACAGATCGATTCACTGGTTTCTGAGGATGATTACCTATTCTCACGCTCACAACTATTAGACCTGATATCAAACATTTGTGCTCTAAGCATCCATCGCAAGTCTCACGCTAATAAAACTAAACTCATGTTAGCGATTTCCTTCTAGTCCTCTAGTGGTGCTACCCACAAAGGGGTCGCGGAAAAAAATTGGAGGGGCTCGCCTGAAGTAAATTTATATCATACTAGCTGAAAACCCGCACTTCGCTACGGAGTACATTCAAATTAAATACAACGGTCAATGTATGCAATTAATGCCTATATATATATATATATATATATATATATATATAATAAATACGACATCAATATATACAATTGATGTAGAAAAAAATATATATATTTATAAAAAAATCGTAAGGGATATTTTTATAGACAAAATAATGTCCAATCGTCTGTCGCATTAGCAAGAAAAAAAATATTTTTTTGTCTATTTAGTTGTTACGCACGTTACGATAAATTTATTTAAAGTACCAGAATAAGAAATCACGTGATCGGCAATTAATAAATTAAATTCTAAAAATTAATCTTCAAAAGTTCACCAAAAATCAGAAAATAGAGGTAAAGATTTGAAAAAGATTTCATTTAAATGGAATTTTTATGATCTTTCTTGTGATATAAATTTTATAAACCTCAAATTGTTATTTTAAATGCAAACTTAAAAAAAGTTACTAAAAACAGCTTAAAAATTTAATTTTAAAAAATCTAAGAAGGATTTTTCCAAAATCTCTCTTAGTGCACCCCTACACTATAAGAAAAATCGCCATGCAAAATTTCAGCCCTTTAGGTCCAGCGGTTTGGTCTGTGCGTTGTATGTCAGTCAGTGAGTCAGTTACGGAACTGTTTTATATATATAGATTGAATCATTTAATTAAAAACATGCTTTAATTTTTTTTTTATAATTACACATTTTTAATATTTTTATTTATATTTTTATATATTAAAAATATGATATGATATTGTTAAATAAGGTGTCAAACAGTTTTACAATAAAATCTCCATCAGAAAAAAGCTTCTACCTATTTGTGCGAGACTGGGTTTTCAAAATTATTAGCTGTAAAAACCGAACAACGTTCAAGACTTAACTCGGAGGATGATACGAGAGTAGCACTCTCATATAGTTCACCAAATACTGAGCGAATATTATATGAGGTCCACGATCACCATCCTCATTATTTTTTTTTAATTTTTGTTTTATATAAATAGAGGAAATTTATAATTTTCAATGTTTTAAAATGCCGCTTATAATTTTCAAATTATGCACTTTTATGATTTTAATTTTTGTTAATTTTTACCTAATTGAAGTGCACATTAATATTTAAAAAAGTTTTTGTTACATGAGATTCCAAAAACAAGTGCAGAGGGAAAAAAAGACATTCTTATTGTTATTATGCAAAGTAGATATATACCCAAAATCTACCGTTATTGATTTTTAAAAGTTTGTCAAAATTGGCTTATTTCTTTTTTCTATTTTTTAACATTTTTGCAATTAAAAAAAAATTTCTCGTACCAAAAAATTTTCATTGAGGGTCGAGTGACTTTTTCAGAAAGTGGGTCGTGGTAGAAAAAAGTTTGCTCACCACTGCTTTAGTGTATTACTATACTGAATCCCATGGCTATTTTTGAAACTGTATTAATGTATGCTATCCTAGCATTTGCCACTTATATATTTCAATAAATGAATAAAATGAGCAAAGTATTTATTTCAACTTATATTTAACAAGTTCCTAAAATACATTCTACTTTGATTTAATATTTAAAAAATTGAAATAATCAAAATTCTCAAAATGGTACCCAAGTTTCTAATCCCACTCCCGAGGATGCCGCAAACGTAAAAAAGGTTGGGAATCCCTGTTTTAGATCTTTCCCTCTTAGTTAAAGTATGAGAGAATGATTTCATGATAATAATCGCGATAACGATTAAAAATGAATTTCTCGCGAAGAGAAATTTTGACATGGGTATTCCGTTTCTAAAATGACTAGCATGTTTTCTACAGAAGCGGCTGAAAGTGCAAGTGATGCCGCAAACGTAAAAAAGGTTGGGAATCTCTGTTCTAGATCTTTCAATTCTTAGTTAAAGTATGTGTGAATGATTTCGTGATAAAAATTGCGATAACGATTAAAAATGAATTCCTCGCCAAGAGAAATTTTGACATGTGTATTCCATTTCTAAATTGACTAGCATATTTTCTACAGAAGCGGCTGAAAGTGCAAGTGATGCCGCAAACGTAAAAAAGGTTGAGAATCCCTGTTCTAGATCTTTCCCTCTTAGTTAAAGAATGTGAGAATGATTTCGTGAAAAAAATCGCGATAACGATTAAAAATGAATTCCTCGCCAAGAGAAATTTTGACATGGGTATTCCATTTCTAAAATGACTAGCATATTTTCTACAGAAGCGGCTGAAAGTGCAAGTGATGCCGCAAACGTAAAAAAGGTTGGGAATCTCTGTTCTAGATCTTTCCCTCTTAGTTAAAGTATGTGTAAATGATTTCGTGATAAAAATTGCGATAACGATTAAAAATGAATTCCTCGCCAAGAAAAATTTTGACATGGGTATTCCGTTTCTAAACTGACAAGCATATTTTCTAGAGAAGCGGCTGAAAGTGCAAGTGAAAAAGGTGTCGCACCGATACCAATAGATATGTCAGTGTCATCAGAAGGAAATGGTCATATCTAATTATGATGGGCAGTCGAATGTTTGGCTACTCCTTTCAACTCACGTTCCCGAAGCGACGGAGGAAAAGATTTTGTCTCGTCTGAGCGGAATGACAACGATTTGAAACAGGTCTGAGTGATCAGTTTTGATTACTTTCTGCGATCGAATCTTTCGAATCCAGCTCTCTATGAAATTATTGAAAGTAGTTGATTCCACCCGTATGATTCTTTAATTAGCGTCGGCTAGCGTTTGGGCTATCTTCCTGGCACAAGATGATAGCGACTACGAATAACAATCAGTTGAGGGATGCTCCAGAAATTGAAACTGAGATTTCCAGCTGCAGTTAGGAACACAGGTGAGAATTTATAGTATTTTTAAATTGAATATTTCAAATCCTCAGACAAACTTAATTTTTTATTAGTCTCTTAGTAATGTTAAACTGAAACAGAGGGATAGTTTACTAATCACAAATAAAATAATAAAATGCAACTTAAGATAACTGCAAGACAATAACTGTCTTTTGTTTTTTCAGTTCTATTATAGTTGTAAGTAGACCAATTCTTTTTCCAATTTTAATTTAATATAAAGATATTTAAAAGTCGCCTAAAACATTGGAAAGCAATTTAAACAATTAATACGTATCATGAACTTTTAGGAGTAATCATCTTTTGATTACTTGTTTTTTAACCACGGTTTTTCTATTCGTTAATTAAGAGGAAATTTTTGTGCACATCATTTATAATTCTTACCTTTAAGTTTTTCTGAAGATATGAAAAATACACACAGTGTGTATGTGCTTGTGGGTGTGCGTCTAAAAAACTCGCATGAAAATTTAAGCATTTATGAAACTCACAGTTTTCCAAAAAAAATTCTAATACCGAAAAAGTTTTTACAATTTGGAATTTTTTTACCCCCATTTCAAGCGATTTTTTTAATACAAATTAATACCTCATCTCATCAAACTGTCCCGATTTAAAATTCAACTGCTCAAAAAATTCCTTTTCTCGAGCGATATATTTTTTAATCGAATTTGAATCACTCAATTTAGCATCCATTTAGGAATAGAAATTAAAACTTTACATTAAAGTGTTTAAAAATATATTTTAGATAGTGAAAAGAATATTCGTATTCGCACGGGATTTTCAGAATCATGAAGATTGTTGTATTGGGGTTAAATTCAGGCGGGAAAATACTCTTATTTTGAATGCCTATGCTCAAAACTGGAGATAAATCATTCGTATTCTCATAATGAAAAAGTTTGAGAGAGAGAGATAGCATCAAATTAACAAGTTTAAAAAAGGAGGAGAAAGAAGAGAACAGTTAAATTTGTTATACTTTGTCATGGATAGATAGGAGTAAAAGTATCTGTATGAAGACAATGGAAAAATTAAAATACTTACAGTGAATTGAGCAAATACATTTATGGATTACCCGTATTAGGAGAGTCAGTGCATTGCATCTTGTTCATTTGAGGAGAATATGTTCTAAATCAGTGGCGCGAAAACTTTTTTCAACTGCGACCCATTTTCTTAAAATTAAAAAAATCCTTTCACCTCACAGTGAAAAATTTTTGGTAGTAGCATTTTGTAAAAATTAGGAAAATATTAACAAAAAGATAGAAAAAAGAATTAAGATAAACTTTCACAAACTATTTTAAAAATCAATGAATTGTAAATTTTAGGTATATATTTTCTTGGATTATAACGATAAAAAGATATTTAGCTTACTTTCTGCGTCTGATTTTGGCAAATCTGTGAATAAATAGTCACATTTAAATATTAATGTTTGTAATTCCTTTAGGTAAAAATGAACAAAAAATTTTAAAATACCATGATTTGAAAATGACTGGCATATTAATAGCAATCTTTTGATTAAATATTCCAATATGATATAAAATTACTTTGAACTATCCGTGACCCCTCCAAATATTTTCGCAACCCACAGTTTGCACAACCACTGTTCGAAATAGTGTCTCGAATACTGTTGTCACTAGAACTGGAAAATGAAACTCTAAAATACAACCTTTCTAAAACATAAACCCTTTCATGTGCATTATTAACAGATTGTTAGTTGTTTTTTTATTTAGAGAGACCATCATTGTTATGTTTCCCGAAACTCTTCTTAAATTTATTTATTAGTCCGTTAGTAATGTTAATCTGAAATACATGCATCATTTACTAATCACTAATAAAATAATAAAATGCATCGTAAGATAGCTGGAAGACAATAACTATCTTTTGTTTTCAACTCTATTTTAGTTATAAGGACTTTAGTTATAAGTAGCCCTTTTTTTTTCAAATTTAATTTCAAATAAAGATATTCAAAAGTCTCCTAAAACATTAGAAAACAATTTAGATAATTTATAAGTATTATGAACTTTTAAAAGTAGCCATCTTTGAATTACTAGTTCTTTAACCGTTGTTTTGCTAATATAAAATTAATAAAGGAAAACACCAATATTCTTATATCGGTGGAAGCGCAATCAGAAGCTAGGTTTCAAATAAATTGGATGCGTATACTCATTAATCGTTTGTGCTATTAATGGTGGTAAATAGCTGACTAAAGCTAAAAATTAAAATTACCGGCAAATTTTAATCTATGAGAAATAACACGATTATTTGTTAACTCCCTTTAAAGCTTCTGAAAGCACACTGACGAGTAAATTTTTCCGCTTTGACCTTTCAGTAGGCAAATAGACATTATCCCTGATTAATTGTGTATTAAGCCAAACATGTGACTGCAGGAAATACTTGCTCCAGCACTTGATAGAGCAAGCATTAGTTTGGAAACAAAGCTATTGCCCCAAAACGTGGAAAAGAAAAATGACCAGCGCTTCTTGTGAATAAGAAAAGGACGGGTCTGGAGCAAAGAACACATAATAATCACTAAAAAAGGGGCAGCCGAGTTTTGTTTGAAGCAAAACTTTCTTCGATGCATGTAGAATATAGGCGATCTACTGGCACATCCAGAACTTTTCTGTTAAGATGGCCATAAATCATAAGCAGCACTGTATAAGCTGCGGATGCCGAAAACACCATTCATCATTATGGAAGAGGGGGTAGAGCTCAAAAGGAAAGGATACAGAAAAAATATTCAGCGCTCACAGCCCGCTACATTCGACGGTTTATCGCCATGCGGGAATTATTCCGGCTTCCAAAATGCGCCCGGGAACAACAACAAAAAAAAAAATAAAAATAAAGACATAGTCTTCGCTTTTAAAATGCATGCACATATTCGGCAGTTCGTTTCTTCATGTAAATCAGGCATAATAATCACATTGAGCAGTGTAATGAAGCAATTAAATCAGAAATAACATTTTAAATATTAAGGATACGCATGTCATTTATCTATCTCTGTATAGAAATGAAATATATTAATTGCGCTTATATTTTTTCTGATTCCTGGTTTTCTAGATGTATAAATTATTTGAAGGACATAAGGAGCCTATTATGTAATAAAAAAAGGCTCAAAAGATAAGAGTTGCATTTGCATTTCCTCCAAACTATCAAGGAAAGGATATAAACTTGAGTCTCAACTCCGGTTTCTTCATAATTTCTTTGTTTCAGTATGAAGTATAGACCTAAACTCATACTTCTTTATCAGGTAGTGTTTCCGCTTATACCCCGAAATAAAGTCGAAATCGCTTATTTTGTCACAAATGGAAGGCCATACTTCGAGAATCTTATATCAGATATTTAATAATATCACTCTGGCATATTATTTAACTAAATGTTTTAAAAAATATTAATCGTTTTTAATAATGCTTGTAAACTGAATAATTCCAGAGATTGTGTTTTTGTTTTTTCTCGTTTTGATATTGCTCTAAGGAATAAAAATTAGACCTTTTCACCCCCCATGGATGAAAAGAAGAGAAATATCAACATCACTATACTAGAGGTAATTATTGAAACAGAGAGAAATTTAACGTATTTAGGCCCTTATAGTAAATAAAGTAGCTTTTTGTAGCATATTAGAATTAGTACGCTATTTGTTGAAATGAATTCTGCTCACAGAACTTTAAAAAAAACTATGTTTTCACCTAAAAGCAATTTGCGTGCTAGTCAACTCAATTATATTTAAAACTCTAAAAATTAATTTTTTCTTTTTTTACAATTTATTTCTAACAAAAATCTATAGAAATATGTAATCAGGCAGAAGTAGTCACGTCTTTCAGCGATGAATTCGGCATATATATATATATATATATATATATATATATATATATATATATATATATATATATATATATATATATATATATATATATATATATATATATACTGTCTGTCTTAAACAGTTGCCAAATTCAAAATATATTAATTTTTCCCCATAGTTATGCCAGGACGGAAATCTTCAGATCTTGAAAAATTTCTTTACCATTGTATTTGCAAGGAATTGTTCTTATATATTTACTAATCCTTCCTTCCCCTCTCGATAAATATATTACTTTTCTCTTTCCTTTGCAAATTCCTCCAATGAAACATTTTTTTTTCTCACTTTTAATAAGAAAATAAAATAATACCACTGAAAAAGTCATAAATCAAAGTACTAAAATCACATGTAAAAATAAAAAAAATCACAAATTAAGCACGGAATAAAAATGTGTTGGACCCACCTGTTTTAAACTTCTAAAACAATTTATTCTCTTTGGATCTCAAATGGGATATCTTAATATACAATAAATGACGTTCAAATAAGGCAGGCGGTCACGTATTCTGTAAATAAAAGGATGTTTTTGAGTTTCAATTCTTCTGTGGTAAGGTTTTTTAAACAAATAAAAATATTTTCAGATCCTGATTTCATAGAAACATGAAACAGTTTCTGAAATAACTTAATCTGAAATGCTATGAAAAGTCACAAGTTTTATACCAAACAGTAATATAGAAATTTATATTACTTTCATAAATTAACGTTATTTCTTTCTGTTACTTATTCCTTTTTAAATAATATTTTTATTTATATAACAAAATTCGATTAAATAAATCATGTAAAAATCTAAGTTTTTCTTGCGTTTGATTATAGTAGTGTTTTTATTTTAATTTTTAGTCGTTTCTGATTAATTATGTTAATATAAATTTTCCCGTTTTGTATTCATGCAAATTTAGTCAAGATTAAAATACTTTCCACGAGTCTGTTTTCTAAAGAGTATATTTCTATTGAATAACATAAACACTCATTTACGAACCATTTAATGGTAGTAAACTGTAAAAATGCAAAGTAGCATTCATCAACATATTTTTACTTTATATAATCTTGTGAATTAAAACTGATATAAAGCTTGAAGTAAAGTCAAATGTCATTAATTCTTTTCTGTTAATTTATGACCTATAACATATGTACAATTATATAAAAGGCTAAATTTTCTGATGCTTTATGACTTACATTTGATAACTTTATGATTTTAATAGTGAAGATGTTTGATCTGGTTGATAAAATTAAATTAGAGGATGCCGTAGTTGCAATTCGATTTGCATTTCTTTATAGTATTAAGTCAAAAATTAAAATAGTTAAAGTTTTGCATTTTAAAAATGTATTAAGCCTATTCCTTGTCACACCCAAAATTTAACTTAACTTAGTATTAACTTGAAGTGAGCTATTTTCTAGAATAATTGTTAGAATACAGGCTGGAGTTATCGCTTTGCTGAATCAAGAAAAAAAATTGAAACATCTTGCCCCATAAATCATCACACAAAGCCAGAATTAATGTCATGTAAAGCATTTCAAACTACAAAAAATGTTTGGCACTTTATTGTGGAATAAATTAAAGAACCAAAGTTTAAAAATTTATAAATATTAATTCAATTATACAATGATTACATCTACATTGATTCTAAATTCCAAACTGAGTAATTTTACTTTAAAATTGGATTGATCAGGTAATTCTAGGAATTCCTTGAAAAATTGCTCTTGACATGAAATTTACCGCAGAGCAAATTGTTCAAGTTGTTCAAAATGGACTTTTACATACTTATGTATGAGAATAAGAATAGCGGATCCTTCCTTTCATGCATTAATATCAAATCATAAGGCCATTTTTTATCGAATACACTCGAGTCTTGTAGAATGACTGAATGTTCATAATAAAAAAACTCAGTCGTAAATATCCAATTTTTAAATCTCAAAATCCAATGCCGTCTATCTGTCATGAACAAAGCTACGCATAACATATTGTTCAGAACTGTCTTTTATTTGTATTCTCCTTTGGCGACGTTTTTAAGCATTATTTTACAAAACTTTGGCGCACGATACATCGTTTTTCGATAGCAACCCTATAAGGAAATCGCTAACTTTGGGGTAGAAGACATCCATCATTGTAAGGGGCTTTTCTACAAGTCTGTGTCGATTTCAGGAGCTATGCATAGAGCTCGATGCCATAACACAAAAAGTAAGATTATATTTTATTTTGATCCCTGGCATTGCTTGTTGGAGGGATCATAAAAGATAAAGCCTTGTGTTGTGATAACTAATGACGCTATTTAAGCCTCATTATGCATAAGTAAAGATTCTTCAACAGAATTCAGATTCAATAGAAAGGGAGAACGTTATTTTAATTTCTCATAAATATAACACATTAATCCCCAGATACTCAAAGAAGAAATTAATTTGTGTTTAGAAATTGAGGACAAAACCCTTTGGGTTCAGGCAGATAGACTAGGAAATTTTATCAATCACTTCTTTCGAAAAAAGGATATCTATGGCTTAATACTTAACACGATTCTACTCTTAAAAACATAGTGCCCCGGTCATTCAAAATAAAACTGACGTTCCTTCGCTTTTCTTTCCTAATTTTGAAACGTATTTCTCTAAAGGGGGATATATACTTAAGATTGGCATGTAAACTTGATAACGCACGATTATAAATCTCATGCTAATTTCAACATAAATATGCCCTGTATATTTCAGTTGTTTTAGGTCAACTATCTTAACAGGCAATGTTGAGGCATTTCAAGAACTTTTCTTTAAAAATGTATTTGGCCGCTTGACTCTTCCATATTTCAGTGACGACATTCAATAAAGAAACAAAAAGTTATTTTTTCAACACGTTTTCAGACTGAGTCCTCTTCACTCATTGAACTTTTCAAATCTAAAAGGATTTCCTACAATTGTTTAAAGATGGCTCTTTTGTAATAATTAATTTTAAATGATTTATTAAACATGGGTAACTGCTTGTTTATATTTTAAAAGGCAAAATTTATTTTTAATTATTTGAAAAAAAGGCACGTTTCACATGAATTTTAAGGTTCCACTCAATTTAGGGCAATGGAATGAAAATCTTTTGAAAAAAAAATTAATGACGATGCAATAATAAAACATTAAATTAATCACCAGAAATCTATTCGTATTAAATATATCCATAGGAAATTTTATTTCAGATCGTGCTAATGATTACTGTTAACAGAAAAAATTACTTCTGTTATTCTCCCACACCTAACTAAACTGAAGTATTAAATATTTACAGCTGAGTAAAGTATGGGTTTCTTTATACTGGCACTTTTGTTTAATTGTGATGTAATACAGTGAAATTAAAAGTCATACACAGCTGAAAATTATAACTGGTACAGTACCGTAGCGAAGGAAGGGGGGCAAGGGGGTCTATCATGCCCGCCTCAAATGGTCCCCAAGACAAACAAGATTTTCCGGAAAATTTCAATTTGGGGAGCCAAAATGTATCGTGTCCGGGGGGGGGGCAGTTATTTTCCCTACGCCACTGAACTGGTAAACATATTTAATCAATGTATCAAACGTTTAACGTCATGAAATACTAGAAAACAAACATGAAAGTTGTATGAACAAACAGCAGCTGCTCATCTTCCGGTTACATTAAAAATGTCTATACTGATAGTGCCCCATGGGGGGCCATGATAGGGGGCCAAAGGGCCTTTTGTCATAACTGATAAAGTGTTAAACAGCTCTCTTTACTCTGAACAACATCACTTAAACACGTGGCAAACTAATGCTTTAAACATTTTCCTGTGGCCTTGGTAGAACATATTCTACCGAATTAATTTTGTTTACCATTCATATGAAGTTTGTCTGCGGGGTTAATTGATGGAAGACTTTAATAAGACTTCATAGGAATTTTTCTTTTTTTTTCGAATTTTCTACTTCCTAAAGAAAGCATCGATGAAACATTATTTATTTCTAGCCAGCGATAAAGCATGGCATTTAACACTTCGGGAATGAAAAGGCTGTAACAAATATAGAGTTAAGAATAATTATTCAGTGAGAATAATCTCGGATAAAACAAGTTCAGACACTTTGAGACGCACGGTAATTTTGCACTATCCTATTTTTGAACAGCGTACTTAAAGTTTTTTTCAGATTCCGTACTATTAATATGCAGTTCAAATTTTCATATTTAAGTATCATAAAGTAATAACTTTAAAGTGATAAGATTGGTGGATTTACTCGAAAACTGTTAACTTGCTCTATTCTGCCACATAAACAATTAAAAAAAGCCAGTTGTCATTATGTACTGTGATTCATTCATGATTCAAGTTCTTGTTCGTATACGACAAAAATGCGCATGTGTTTACATTTTATAAAATTTTCTTTCGACATTTATTCATGCAACTTCCCAGAAATGTAGTTTGCCAGCCCTTCTGAAGCCCAAATCCCGGATACGCTACAGAGTCTTATTCTCTTATAAAAACTACATTATGATTACCCTTGTTTTCATTAGAATGGTATTTATTCTGTCAACGATCGCTGCTTAATTTTAAAACGAGAAAAGTATTTATTTTCAGCAAAACTCCACATATTTGTGCAATCATAAATTCAAGATAACATCTTACAATTATAAGATTAATTAAATATTTCTTTTTACGATATGCTGTCTTTGTCATTATAAAATTTTCCTGATGCACAGATGAAAGTATTTTAAGTTTTATAAATGTCTCCTTTCCAACTGCGTTTTAATTTTTTACTGATTTCCTCTATACTTTTTAAAATACGTTTTTAAACCCTTATTCCTACGTATATTATTCTCACTACACGTAATTTTTCATTTTCAGTTACTATTGCTGCCTCCCTTCTTCCTTGCACCTCCATTTTATTTTCAGTTCCATTTTATATTTCAATCCAAATGCTGTTAGCAACCTCTCCGCCACAGAATAAGGATTGGGGATTTTTATTCCGCTCTCTAGGTTTTCATCTCTTTACCTGACTACAAACGCCATCTGGCGGCAATGTTTTGTAACACTTACACTGTAATAAATGCTCGGCGTGGGAACCTTTGACACTCTATCTCTGAAAAGTCTATCACACTAGTACCTCCGCTTCATACAATCGGTGACCTAGACAAAAGGCCATTTAGAAAACCAGAACACGTCTATCCTTTTGGGAAAAGTAGCAATTTTTTTCTTCTCCATTTCTCATTTTTTTTTTTCTTTTATGCGTAAGGTCGAGAAACAATTCACATGGTTGTTTTATAGGAATTTTGAAACTTTTTTTTTTTCTTTTACAGTATTTTGACTGTTTTCAAGTTTCGTAAAATGGCTTTGTTTCGTGAATTTCAAAGCGATAAAAGTAGAGAATCGAGTCAATTGGAAATTTCATTTTATTTACCCCAGTAGGTATGATTATTTTGATATAAAAGGAAGTTTGCCTTATATCATTTTCCTGCTCACTCCTGATTGAAAAAACAGAGACTTTGCTTAAATGTCTTCCCCTTGAAGTGTCTCGAATTGCAACGTAATCCAAGATCAAAATACTGTCAATCATATATTTTCTCAATTTTATATTTGTATTAAATCAATTTAAAGGAGTCAAGCGTTTCTGATTACTATTAGTTAGGAAAAGGTAATGAAAAAGGAGGATAAATTATGAGACTCCTATTCAGTGGCCCCTTATCAAACATTATAAAAATTGCTACAGGATTCTTAAACGAAATCTAAAGTTAGGAAGGAGATACTTTACCGTGTGAATGTAATAGATGCATTTTTCTTATGTGTTGTTAGCAGGAATTTTCCAGTTCATTCATTAAAGTTCTCTTCGGCCTAATGACTTCAACGTTAATTTCAAAAAGCATGAAAAAGGATCCCCACCATCCCACACATAAAAACATATAGAAACACACACTCACTCACACGCACATTTCATATTAGTATATACACACACATACATTATAAATATATGTATGTGTGTGTGTGTGTATGTACTCGTACGTCTATAGAGAAACTTCTCTAGCTGGCCACCTCTCAAAACGGCCACTATTTTTTGGAACCATGACTGGTCACTTTAGAGAAGATTCTATATATATATATATGTATGTATGTATGTATGTATGTATGTGTGTGTGGGGGGGGGGGTGAGAGGGGGATAGAGATTAGGTGTGAATGTGATTATGAAATAAACTGAATATTTATTTTCCCCCCTTTTTTCAAAATGAACGAAATGATTCAAAAATACTTTGATAATCAAATTGTATGTTTTAAATATCACTAAAAATTTCTTAAATTTTTAAAATGCATAAAGTGCAAGAGAATGAAACTAAATCTACAGAAATTCTGATAAGGAATTGTTAGAAAAATATCTTATAATCTTATTTATTTTATTTATTTATTACAAATGCCAGGAAGATTAGCTATGATGCCATTTATTCACAGTAAAGGGTGAGACTGCTGGCCATTCATTTAACGGGGCACCGATCTTATAATCTAATCTCGAGGCAATGTTTTTTCGTCAGAATGTTTAACAGATATTTTGTAATTATTAAATTTTTTTAGCATCACATTTCATATTTTCTTACTGCATTAAGATACTTCAAGCACCTCAGTTTGCTACAAATTGGGGCAACAACTATTCAGAAGCAATTTTTTTTTATCTATTTTTAAATAACTACCGATGAAGAAAGAATATTAGATTTTTTTTCATTGGTTTTTTCCATAATTTTGGAGGAGTATTTCTTTTACTATATAAACATATGTATGTATTAATAACTAACCATTTAATGCATATGTATGTCTATATACGCCTTTTACAGAATCAAAGACTTTTAAAGAAAATGTCACTTTTTTTAAAGTGTCTGTTAACGTAGCTCCCTTAAAACATTACTTCCACTCAAATAAAAGTATTTGATAATCTGTGGCACTACATAATCATCATATTACAGATAATCATTTTGCATGTATTACTAGAGGTGTCTTTAAAATGGTTTCAAATTTTGAGGATTCGAGGTAAAATTCGCAGTATATGCTGTGCTCATTTTTTTCATTAGGGAGATACAGGTATGTTACTATGACAAAGGTAAACAAAATGTATGAATCGTATTTGGGGGATGTATTATTATAATTCGAAGCAGTATGTGAGTTTGTCATATGAGGCGTTGAAAGACAAAGTGGTGTAAGTCACATTTTGAACTTTTTTCATTTGAGGGCAAATATGTAATCTCCATGTTAAATTTATAGTGGAATTGTAAATAGTTATTATTTGCAGTATTGTAATAATTGTTATGAATTATAATTTGTTCAATTTAGGGTAGAATTTTTGGTAGTTTTTGCAGTTAAACTCTTTTGACTTACACCACTTTGCCTTTCAACGCCTCATATATAAGTATAGATGAGTCTTTTCCGGTATTTATCATACATACATATTATACTCCCTTTAAGCGCCCCTGAGCAGTAAATTCCTATTTCTCTATACGTTTAAATATGCATGTTTTATTTATTTACAAAGAACCATATTTTTAAAAGTTTATGTTTTGTCTGTGGGAGTATATTTCTTCGTTCTTCATATTTTTTTTCTTGTCACTGGTATCGCGTGCCCCACACGAACCTCTCTAGAACCGAATTTGTTATGCATTGTGCCACAAATTCGGATCTACAGGGTAGATGTAGAGCACAAAAACAGCAGAATCAGGAATCTTTCTTGGTATACTCCATCACGTCTTCTTTTGGTTCAATTGCAAATCTTAATTGATTAAATTAGTGTAGTTTTTTGTTTTTGTTTTTAATTTCATCTATTTAACAGATGTCGTATTTTAATATATTTATGTTTAAATATAACTTTATTCCTGTACATCAACACATACATTTACACATACACATTCAAACACATTCACAGTATTAAATTAGGCGTTATTGATAATTTAGAAATAATGAGTATGAGTATAGGTAATGAGTATCAGTTATGAGTATAACTGCGAACTTGTATTAAAAGTAGTATTTTATCGTTATTTTGATACTTAAAAATAGGAGTGTGTTGATCCTTTTTTATAATGTGTAAATTTTAGAGTGAAAAACCATTAGAATTAAATATTTTAGGAACTTCAAAGAATACTAAAAAACGTTTGCCCATCTGTGTTAAAGCATTCATGCCCGGTGCGATACTGACTAAAATTTTACATATCCTTTGAATAAATTTTTAAAGTTGAAGTACAAGGTAAATCAAAGGAAAAAATTTCCATCTAAGTTGTCTGGAGAAAAGCATCTGTACTTCTAATTAAGTTTTATTTTTTGGGGGAAAAAACTCCATAGTGCCAAAAATATTTCGGAAAGCATTACCTGTAGATACTCCCAATACCGAATAAACGCTTGGCTATGAAACAGATGTAGAGCTTATTACAATTATTTCCCCTAGTTTAACATAAGATTAAGGGGGGGGGGGCGAAATCAAGTTTTTTTCTCTTTTTTTTAACCATACATATTCTTTAAGGAACAAAATATGAAGTGAACGTGTCGCAAAGATTAGGCAGAATCGTAGAAATGTTTCAATTTGATAACTGTGCATGTTTTAGGGACATATTTGTGCATTTATATTCTATTTATGCAGTCTTAGAATTAGCCTTTTTAAATTACATTAGACGAATCAGTTTTTCATAAATTGGCATATGATATGTTATATATAATATGCATTTACTTACACACATTTTGTACATCCACACGGAGATATACGTTTTATTTACTTACAGCCATGATTCAAAAGATTTGAGATCAATAACTTCTCCTAAACTATATATTTCCATTAAATTAGTAAAATATTAAAATCTATTTGTAGAAAGTCCCCAAACGCTAATTTGTCTCCCTACACCCTATACATGGTTATTACCGAAACTTCCTCAGCAAAAATTATTTGTTCCGTGCAGTATAATGAGGACCCCGAGATGTTTTCTACACTTTACAAAACAAGAAAGATAGAAATCAACCATTCATTTAAAATGTTGTAGCACCGGATGCACACATCCGGGAAAGCATGCAAGGAAGAATATGAAAACCTTTTAACACACACACATAAATAACTGCATATTTTATATATATATATATATATATATATATATATATATATACACACACACACATATATACATGCACACACATGTGTTCATGTTTTGTTTAGTTTTTCTCCTAAGAGATTGCGTTTAAAAAAAACGTACTCTGCTTTCACATTTCGAAAAATGAGTCAAGGCCGTTATTGTACTGTATATTAACTAAATTTAAGAAATTCATGTATGTCAGCCGTACAAACTAGCCGTCAATGGCCATCTAACCATATTATTTGAAAAGTTTTCTTACTCCTCTGTGATGCGTATTAACACATTCGTGAGGATGCATTCAATTAGCTATTATCGTTAACAGACATAATGCCGCTTCATTACCTTATGTTTTTACTTGTTCTCATTTACTTGAAAAATTTTTTATAGGTTCTGTTACAGAGTATTCTGATGAAGAGCATATGAATGATCACACAAAGACACAATTTATACCGATTCAAACAGTTGTGAATCACTTGATAAATGTGTTTAGAGATGAAATCATTCGTGTTAAACTACCCCATTTGTACTGTCATTGATGTTTGATTTAAATGAGTGACCTACAATCACTCGCACACACATGGTGTGGGTTTATATAAACATATATGCATATGCAAGCACATGCATATTAAAGTATTTGTTTGTGTGTGTGCATGTTATATGGCATTAAAAGCTTATAAATTAAATGCCGTCACTCATTTTTCTTCCTTTGTGAATAAATTTTTGCTTCAGTGCCTAAATAGGGAAGACCCTAATTACACGTATATTAAAAAGAGTCTCAGAAAATTAGATGAAAGTATATTGTAATAGTTTGTTGCTGGAGACTTAATTAGGATGTATTCGTGAAGGGAGATATATATCTTGATGAAAAAAGAATGAGATATTGAGAAAGAATGGCAGAATTCAAAAATCGTCGAGTTTGTAAAATATTTATTTGTATTGACTAATAAGTATGTAACAATATACACAAAAAACTTTTATTATTTAGCACAGAGGAATAAATTGTAAAAGGTAATTTACACTAAGACTAAATTTAATACTTTAATTATAATCTAACTGCAGTTTTATTGATATTCATTTCCTTTTCTTGACAAGAAACAAAAGGGAAAAAAAGGAATTCCTACTTTTCATCTAAATAAAGACGTGAGATGGCAAAAGAAAGTTGCTCTTTGTAATACACTTGAGATTTAAAGTATCATCAGCGCCATATTGAAATCCATCTTAAATCCTATTTCTACTTGACAATAGCCGTGAGCATTTAATAACACCAAGAGCTTACGTCAGGCATCTTCATTTTCCTCTAATCTCAATTCTAAAGCAACTTCAAAACGTCCTTGTGCTCAGATAATCTCATTCAACCTGTCACTGTCTAAAAAAAAAAAAAAAACTTCTAAACCGAAATCAAATCGATCTTAATATTGCGTCACCGTTTTATGCTAGTATCAAAGAATTAAAAAGGATCTATAAATGAGAAAGATTTATCAAATGCCATCAGTAATAAGCCCCCCAACCAAAGACATGTAATTTGGTTTGGAATGTCTGCTTACGGGTGTTCCTTGCAACCAACTGTCATCAAAATCTTTCTGTGGTCCAAAGCCGCTTTCCGTGGCGTTCAAACAACGGGACGAATGCACGAATAGGAACTATCTTGGCCCCCCAAAATGGCGGGGTGAAGCTGTCAGGAATGATATATGATCGACACGCTATAGGCCCGCTTTCAAAAGGGAGAAACTTTCGGGTTTATATAATTTATTTGTAGACCTATTTTCATAAAGGCCAACCTCAAGAAATTCAAAGTAGCGAGATTTCGGAGTTGATGAAATTGGCTATATGATCGACCTGCAAGAATTAGAATTCTCTATATCGTGATAAAATAAAAATGCACTTCAAGCCTTTTATTTGCTAAATTTAAAAGGTAATTTACGAAAGTTAAAGATGCTTATGAGCTATTTACAAAATTAAAATATTTATGCAAGAATATTATAAAGAGTAGATGGACTCAGATTTAAAATTTCAAACTACTGCGCATGCAAAATATAAGATATACCTGGAAGACGTTTATAAGAACTTTATGTGTGAGGGATTTGTATTATGACAGCAATAATCAGTTATGAATAAATAACTCCTAAATATTTTTTTAATTAATTAAGCCTACTATCTAAGAAATATCGTAAAGAAAAAATTACTATTTCTATAACAAATTATAAAAGCGAAGTTTAATAACGAAGCTAAATTTCAATGTCATAAACATCTAATGTTCTCCCACGCAATAGTCTGTAAATAAATGTAAATCTGTAAAAAATATGTATGAAATCTGTGTTTGCAATGCAAAGAGTGTCAAGTCCAAAATCGTAGTTTTGAGAAAAACGGCTTTTGTACAGTCAGTTTTTTTAAGTTTAATTTTTAATATTTTTTTTAAAAGTAAATTTTTCCAATTTCATTTTTGTTGAGTAAAGAGTGTTAAGTCCTTGATTGGGACATTACCCCTTTAATACTAACATGTTTGTGTTTTGTTTCCCATATCCCAAAATTCCCCTGATGAATAAAAATATTTAGGAGTGGAATTGGACTTAGCCCTTGATTTTTCAAGCAAGTCTAGTTTGATAACTCCTTTTAGCCAATTTTGGACTTAACACCCTTTGCACAGCAAACACAGAAATATAGAGCAAATGTGGATGTGTTCATATTTTTCCAATATTCTGGATTATGTGCTACAAATATTACATTTACAAACAAGTTTTCACTACATTTAAGAGTAAACTGTTGAGAAAAAAAAATTACTGTAAAATTTTCCAAACATTATACTTAAATGATATTATTTCATTCTTTTCTTCATAATTAAGCATTGCCAAATTGAAAGTAATCTTTTAAGGAAATGAAATAAAAATTTTTAAAATTCTGCTACTATATCTTTGATATTTATAAACTTTGTAAACGACTGAAAATAAATATTAAAAATGCTCTTATTTTAATTTTGGAAGCATTTATATGAGTCAGTAAATTTTAAAACTGTCCTCATCTGAAAATTAGAAAAAAAATTAGTTAGCACTGGATTCTGATTAAGGTGGCACTACTGTATGTGTAGCTGAATTATGTCGCAACACTCTGTTTCTTTGAAACTTTTAATGTTAATATATGTGGTTATCTGCAAACTGTAGAGTTTGAAAAAAGTTTTTTTTGCAATTTTCAGAAAATCCCTAATTGTGGATAAGGACAGTTTTGAAACTCAGCACATCATATTTTTTTCTAGCGCTTATTTCTATGCAAATCTGAAAAAAAAGGGGGGGCAGTCTTATGATTTATTAGTTTAATATGGAAAAAGAACATAGCTGAATTCTTTAAGAGTTGTTAAACAGTTTTACATAAAATGGGAAAGTTAGAAAAGAGGAGAGAAATAGTGTAAAATGCCTTCATTAGAAGGTAAGATAAAATACTCAGTAAAAGAAGTTAAAATCTAAACCGTAACGGGCAGTGGCGCACCCAGGATTTTTTCTTGGGGGGGGGGGCGAGATGAATGGATAAAAATATTTATAATGCATTGGGGGGGGGGGGCCGAGATGAACGAAAAAAAATATTTATAATGCAAAATCAATATTTCTACTTCTTTGGGGGGGCCAGGGCCCCCTGGGCCCCCCTGGGTGCGCCACTGGTAACGGGAGAGATCATTTAACTCGACATTTCACCCAAACAATTTCAAAGTAACAATCTGTTGTAGTATGGAAAAGAAATATAGAGCGTTCTTAAGCTTTTTTCATCGTTTTTTAATTTCACATTCATAATACAGACATGTATAGTGTACGCATTACAAGCAAATAGTGTTAATTGGAGATACATAACTATGAGCTATTTTGAAATCAGATTTAGCGACCAGAAGCAAAAATTTTTAAAATTGAAGAATTATTATGATGAAGCTTTTTTTTTTCTCCTTTCCTTAAAATGGAGAATGCTGACTTTAAACTAAGAAAAACTCGTTTTAAGATTTTTATCTAACCAATCATTTATTGTTATAGTGGTAGTTAAGTTAATTGATATCAAAAATTTCTTTTCGGAAATTTGGGACTTTTGAAAACTGTTGAAAATTAGATTCTTCAGGTATACAGTGAAACTATATACATGAACTATATACAGTGAAACTATATATCTTTTTGCTCGCTGCTTATAGAGATTCAACTTTGATATGCAAATATAGTGAAACTTCTCTAGCCGGACACCTCTCGAAACGGCCATACTTTGTTCAGAATCGATTAAATACACTCCATAGAGCCAATGTTAATTGACCCCCTTTTCCCCGGCCACCCTTTAAAATGGCCTCTTTTTTTCAAAACCACGTCTGGCCGCTATAGAGAAGTTTCTCTGTATTTACATATCAAAATTGTATCTGTATAAGCACGGAGCAAAATTTTCTTTTCGAACTGTAATTTTTATGCAACCCCTTGCATCACAGAAGCTTCAATGTCGCCCGGTTCAAGGGTTGGTGTTGGGGAAATAGGATCGCCAAGGGCGGAATGAAACTAAGAAATGAAAAACAAATTATACTGATGAGCAGCAAGAATACAAACTCTGATAGACAGCACATAGATTAAGTTCTGTTTCGAAAAGATTCCGTTACGCCCATATGAGTAGTACTTTGAACATGCTCGATATTAAAACAGAAACTTAGTGGTGAACGAACTTTATCAGATTGTTCAAGAATAAGATTTCATAATTTCTAGTCCAGAACAATGATGAAAGAACATATGCTTATTGTTATAACTATCTAAGCTGCAATTGATTTTATTCATTTTTTGATGTTTATTATCTTATTTTTAGCTTTGAATTTAAATAAATCCCTATTATTGATTTATAATTTACTCTTAATTATTAACAATCATGTTTTGTGTAAACTTCTGATTATAGGTGTGATTGTACGAGGTGAAATTAAAAAAAGAAAAATTATTTTCCAGATATAAGGGGGAAATTGAGGTTTATGTCCTTTGACAAGAAAAAAGAAGAAATTTACCGTGGTATTTTATAACATTCGGTTTTGTGGCAAATGATCGTGCTTAAGTATATAAAATTCTAAAGAGGAAATTTTGCTTAAGCATATTGCTTGGATATATTTCAGAGAATATATATATATATATATATATATATATATATATATATATATATATATATATATATATATATATATGTAATTATGTACAGATATATTCGTATCTGGGCTACTGTCATTAGCAATCGAAAATTTTTTACGGCTCTAAGTTTTAAGAAAAATCGAAAACAAGCATGGGCCAGTGAAGAAATTTCACCCGAGTCCAAAATAAGAATAGTAAAATGCTTCAAATATAAAACAAAACGGTAGTTTCTTTTGTGCATTTTTGAAAAAAAAATTATATAGTTTGCATAAAGTATGTAACCTCTATTTTCTTAAAATTAGAGAAAATCAAGAAAACCAAAGATTTTTTTGGATGAACAAGGGATTGCTTAGACTCCTGAAGAAATGAAGGTTTGCTATTCTTTTTTTTTTTTTTTAATAACACCTTCCGCTAAATACGACGAAAATATTTTCTGTGTAGTATTTATACTACAATAAATTTCATAAAACATTCAATACAGCTGTTTAATTAATGCGTTTTTTATGTCAGGAGGTGTCATCACATATAATTCCTTAAATTTTTCCCTAATATTCTAATAAAAATTGGTTTTATTTCTTTCATTATTTTTAACTGCAGCTTGATACTTGATTAAAGTTGTCCAAACAAATAAATGTATATATAAAAAAAAGCTCTAAAACAAAATTCTAGAAAAGGGAAAAACTGAAAGAACAAAAATGTTAAGCCTGAATCAATGTTACGCGCGAATAGCTCCGGGAATTTCCAGCGTACTGATTGTGCACGTGCTGTGCTTTCAGTTAGCTCTACAAGTACGAGAGGAATGCAGTGAATCAGTTTTCATTATCCTTCGAACTGAATGCCTTTATTGGGAATGTACGGAATGTAAGATTGAATTCAGCTAATGAAACCTATGTTTGTTAAGGGCTTAGTTTTCACTCAGTCTTCTGTTCGTCCATTACATTAGAAACTATCTGCTTTTCTTTTGTTTGCACAGTAAATTGTTGATTTGTTTCGTTTTTCGCTTTTCTATGTACAGTACTTTTTGTCTTATGCAAGTTATTTTGTATAAAATGCAGTTTCGAGAAATCTTTATCTTATTATGTTACAGGCATATATTAATTATTAGAAACTTAATTTATGACTGGGTTAAAAAGTGTGGAGATAGATAAAGGAAGTAGGTAAAACTTTTTGACTGATTAGGGTTCGATTTTACTTCCCTCGTTATTTTATTAACATTCGTTTGCTTTGATATAATGATAAATCAACTGCTTCTCTTCTATTGAGACTTTTTAAGAAATACACTAATAAAGAATATGTCCCGTTCGTTCCTCCTTTTTATTTTCAAACTGCATAGTATGAAAAAATCCAATAATTGTTTACACTAAATATTTTCAGGCATTGTCTATTACTGCTAGTGAATACTGCATGAGAAACGTATTATTTGTAAATAATAAGTTTCGTATATAAAATTCAGAGAATACATCAATAACAATATGTAAATATGATCATGCAACAAAATAAGTCAGTTTAGCTCATGGAGCTAAAGGGATTAAAACTCGACTGGTATCAATGACTATTTGAAGAATATTAATGACTAGGCCTTACACGAATTGAAGAATAATTTTGAGAGAAAAATATTTAAAATAAGACATTTTTGTGGATAAATCATGAATTTAAATTCCAAATTTTATGCCGAAACGTTAGTGGTTGAGGGGGATTGCATTAAGAGAGATGATGATGCAATGGTCAGAAAACAAGCGTTATGCAAAAGGAATTTTTTTTTTTTCATTTTATGAAGAATCAGAGCAGTTTTAAAGTGTAAGAAAAGGAATTAGAATATGGAGCAGGAGTCGTTAGCCCTTTTACCAGCAAATTTTACCGAGGAAAAACATTTTACTATTTTGTGGGATCAAGTCAATTAATTATTCAAGATGTGAATAATAATAAGCTATTTGTATAAGGTCTATTTAAATTTTAACTATTCATTTATAATGATACTTATATAACTATAATTTTATGTCAATGTTTTGTATTTTTAATGTTATGTATTTTTTTCTCAAGATTCATTTCTACAAAAGAAAAGTATTTGCTAATAATTTTTTTAACATTTTTTTTAGCGCATCAGTTCTTACAAATTACTCAACTAAATTTTAATTCATTTTTCTTTACCAATACAGAAGGCCCTTATCCTGAGGACATTTGCCAATACACACCACGAGCTTAGTTGGCTAACTTTAATATGGGAGTTCTTGAAATAGAAGAACCAGAGAAAATTAACTCCCTCTGAGAGTAAATTTTATAATACTATAACATTTTGCATATGGATGTTGTTTTTCCTGAATACTTGCCAAATTAAAAAATGGTGAAATAACTTCTTGCTTTTGAAAAACATTTCTGATGGATAAATCCTTTATTTTTTTAAATTAATTATTAATGATTCTGCCCTAAAGCGATAAAAATCCTTGCTAAGTTTTTCATGGCATTGAATGATTTTTAGCTAAAAGTCCTGTCCACAGTTTTTGACAAATACTTATGCGCAGAAGGTGACTTGTTTATGTAAGACAGTTTATAAAAGGGATTTCTTTGTTATTTTGCAAGCGAACTTTTATTTATTTTGTAATAGTTCTTTGATTTAATGGCCTTGCATCTTTTCAGATGGATTTATATGGTGAAAAACTATGCGATGACAATCTAATGCTACAGGAAACTTGTACTGAAAATTCTCTCAAGGCTTCATCTCAAAACTAAATGGACTACAAGGAGATGATATACAATGTAAGTTTGATATACGACGAGTAAGTGAAAGTAAATTTCACACATAGATAACAAGCTCTGTCGATTGCAAGGGATATTCGTGTTAACAGATTTCTTTGTTAAATGAGTAAACAAAGAAATATAAAAGGAAAGAAACTGAGGTAAGAAATTTGCTTGTTTCAAACAGTATTCCTTTCTAAGGGTTAAGAGAAGAAAATGAATATGAATCACGTGAGGAATTTTACTGTATTAAAGCGAATGTTCCCCTGCAACAGGCACTCGACCTGCGGACTTAACTAAATGGAAAATAAACGTCACTAATGAATAATAATAGGGAAAAAAAATCTTTAAAGATTCATTCTAAAATTGTAATAAAATAGTTATAAAGCATCTGCATTTCAAAACTCAAACGACTGTCTTCATTTAACTCTAGGTTTCGAAATTCAAAAGTAACCATATTGCCAGTGTAAGCATAGGTAAATTCCCTCATTTGCATACTTATTTTTAAATAATAAATGAGATCAAAGTAATTTGAAATTGTTTATTTTGAATAAATATGTCATTTGTTATAAAAATTTGTCACATATGAACAGGATATTTTGAAACTTGCTGCTGACGTTTCGAATAAAAGTTATATCCTTATCTTAAACTTCTATACTTTACAACTTTTTTTAGCCCATAATTGAATTATTTGATATATATATATATATATATATATATATATATATATATATATATATATATATATATATATATATATATATATATATATATATATTACTTTTTATGAATCATGAAATACTGGTTAAATAATTGTAGAATGAAAATTTACTTTCAGTCTATGTCTTTTATATTTTACATTTCAATGACAGTTTCGCATAATATTTCTCCCAAAGGTCAAACCATCTGAATCGTCATAAATTGTCGAAGAAGTATCGAAAGACTCAAATCAGCTTCATTTACAGTATAAAGATCATTTCACTGAACCATCTCCTGGAATTTATTCTTAAACTACTTAGTCAATTTACGCATCCATAAATTTACTTAAGTGACAATAAATGCTTAAACTGCCTCCGCTTCAATTGAATTCATCATCACCTGGGATGTCTTTCCTAATTTTTCCTCCCTTTTTTTTTGGGGGGGGGGGGGTCTAAAGCGGCTGAAAGAATTAAAATAACATTCGATTCAACAGGGTTTACACCGATTAAAAGGTTCATTAACAAGAAGTTATCCGCCATTTGTCGCATTCATAGCCATCAAACAACAAATACACGCCAAATCCAAAGCCTCATAATTCCTCTAAACGCTGGCCCATAAAATAAATCAAGCCCTAATCAAGTGACTCTACTCCCCTAAATTCCTTCTAATGCCTCCATCGTGCTGAAAGCTCCGAGGGGACCACCATGAAAGCGCAACATAAATTAAGCTTTTAGAGCTTGCGTAAAAAGCATGAATAATAGAAAAATCTTCACGTAGCGGCTCCTGTGACCGTTATATTAATGTTTCTCTTCGTAGGAGGGATAGGGGACACAGTGATACGTGACTGGAGGTGGTGGGAACATGTCTCTGCAAATGGAGCCACTTAATTCAAAAGGTGAAAGATCTACACATCTTTTTCCTTTCGAAGAACAGGGATGAAAACTTTTACAACAAATTGCGAGACCACTTTTTTGCTCTCTATTTTCAGGCCATTTATTTATTTTGTTGTTCTTTCATTTTGTGAGGCCTGTTCCTTAAGCGTATTTCATTCAAATGGGGATTGAATATCTTTATGTCACGAATACAGGAACGCTATTAGCAGGAAAAACATTAATATAACCCTGGACATAGTTGGATCAGTGTTTAATATTTATTGAATTTGAACAACACAGTATAAGTTCATATAATTTTACTTTTTATCATTTTTTTTTAAATTTTAAAATACCCCAGAAGATATGAAAATATTCGCAAATACCAAGTGTATAATTAAAAAAATATTCCTTACATATTTTCGTTTAAACTTTTTATTTTGGTTAGAGGCATAAACACTCCATTAACAATCACAAATCAGCACTGTTACTATGCAAAATGTTCTTTCCACGTGACAATTTATATGAATAAAACAGAATGGGCGCAGTTTAATTTCTGCCTATCATTTAAAAATGTACATATATATATATATATACTATATATATATATATATATATATATTAAGTACTGCAGTAGAGAAACGGGTAAAAACGTTTAAAGACGTAAGAATAATTAAACAGTATGTTTCGAAAACAAAAAACTTTCATCTCATGACAATTATAAATCTCATGACAAATATTGTTACTTCCTATATCTTTGAAGCCCGGTATAAAGGGCTTAAGTCAAAAACAGTGATTTTTAAATATTTGTTAGTATTAATAAAAAAATCCAACAATATTTTTACTGGTATGAAAGGCTTAAGTCTATCAATTTTGTATACAAAATTGCATTTCTTTCTACAAAAGACTCAAATCGAAATTATAGTTCTGCGATTGGTATAAAAGCCAGTAACTTGGTATATTTAAATCACTGTTTTTGACTTAAGTCCTTTATACTGGGCTTCAAAGATATGCTCTCGATATGAGCTAAAAGTAATTCCTTATATATAAATATATCAAGGACACTAGTGTTCCATCTGGAATTGATTGTGGGTTGATGAATGGTGTTCAGTCGCAAGAGAACTGTTTCGGTTATTTGGGGATGAGCTCCCTTGGACCCACAGGGGAGAAAACAAGTAAATGTACAACAGAGAGCCTTTCCGCTCCAAGTTCCTATTGTTTTTCTTCCTTTGTTTGATCGCTTTGCATTGTCGCAAGCTCTAGGATGGAACTGAATTTTTCAACCTCCCAGACAGTTTTTCGAACGATTTCTTCTAAAGCTTGTAAGACAGATCTACTATACACGAAAATTCAGGATCGGTATTATTTTTTTTTCCTCATTGATTAAAGGTAACCTTCAGAGTAGTTTCAGAGATGGTTCTAGTTTTTCCTCTTTAACTAAAAAGAAAGATTATTTCTTAAGATAAATACAATTAATTGATAATTTTTGATGTCAAATGGTTACTAGAAATATTTTCTTATTATTAGATTTTTTTTAAGCTGATAGATATCCTTCATATTATGTAAGTTCAATGTAAGTTTCCACGAGGCCAAATGTTTTTCCATGGCTATTTACTTTCATTTAAGAATTTCGTTAAAAAAAAAGCACTTTATAATAGAGAAAACATTTCTGCACAATTCTAGTTTTTCATCTAAAATTGCAATTTTCTCCCTTAATTTTGAAACCCGTCGTTCAACTTTACTGTTAAAATAGTGCGAATTTGGATATACTAGCAGCGTCTGCTAAAAAGGAAAAAAGAAGCTCGATTAATCGAAAAAACTACTATTCCTGTCTTTTGACTTATATTTCACCCCTGATTATTTCCACATAGTTAGAGAAGCCAAGGCAATATCGTAACTTAGAATTTAATGATAAATAATCAAAATATTTTCCCAGGTAAATATGGATAACCAAAAATTCCAATTTGGGTGAGAAAATTCGGAAAAATATTGAATTAAAATGAAAGTAAGAGAAGAGGGAAGTGCGTTTGGGGAAACATCAATCACCAGCCCTGGGGAATAGATCAAACGTTCGATAAACGTGATTGACAAGATAGCTCTCCACCAGAATTTTCAGTTCTTCCACCAAGCAGTGAAACGGAAGAATCTTTTTGATTTACGTGTTCGCTCAGGAAATTGACGGGGGTTGTCTACAAATTTCATCTTCTGATCCTAATCTTTTCATAGAAGAATAATTAAAGATTTGAGATGATAAATGCTGAAACTATTGTGGGTAATTACAACGGAGAGATTAAAAAAAAAAAAATGTCTGCACATCTTCTATTTAGGTAAAGTCGGGAGCTTTTATGGAAAGACCAGGATTTTTTTTAAGTGCGTGCATGTAAAGTGGGGGTTAGTAACTTCGAATACAGGTACGATGGATACTGTGAAGTATTTCTAATGACAGGAATACAACATCTTCGAAAGAAAGATTTTGAATATATTACCTGTTTCTACATCCGGTTTGAAACTATATTTTTTTTAATGGACATGTCCTACAATTATCCACTTTTTTTTTTTTCTATCATCGTATTTTTGTTTAACTTGCTCCTGATTTGTTAACTGTCGAAGATACATAGCTATGCAATACTTTAATGACTCAACTTACTCATCTCACGTGTTAGACTGAAAGGACAGATCTTTAATATTGATATAATCTGTTGGGGCTTACTCCAATTGCATGAGCTTTAACAATGATCTCTAGTAATGGGTCCAATTCTTCAAAAAAATTCATGGCTCCCCTGTTTAATGCAAATCATCACTTTTGTTTCACACGAACTGTGATAAGTAATGTGTTAACATTTCTTTATCCATGCTATAATTACCTGTAAGATCAGATCATGTCTTTTATGTGTATAAATAATGTTTGAAATCTTTTTACTGCGGTTAAGTAAAAAGGCAGAGGGAAAATAAATATTAGTAGACAGAGTAAGGTTGAGTTGTGTTTTGATCAAGTAAACGTGATGTTGCTAAATAGTCAAACTCCAATATATTCACTGCTTAGAACATTTATTTTTAATCAAAATTTTGCTTTTAATTAAATAAACTCGAATAAAATTAATTCATATATCCCCCCAGGCCCTGATTTTCCATTAGGCCCAGTAGGCTCGGGCCTAGGGGTCCCCGAATGGTGAGGGGCCCCCCAAAATTTTTATTTAAAAAGAAAAAATTCCCAATTCAATTTTTTTTATTTTACTTTTTAATAGCAATTTTTTTTTTTATATCCTTACAAATTTTATTGATAGGTTCGTCATATGTATAGTTATATGTATAATTCATCATATGTATGTTATAGTGTATATAAGGGATTAATAAGGTTTTTTGGTTGCATTGTATTTGTGTTTTAATGATGAAGTTAATATGTTGTATTGCTTTTTGTTATTTGATAATGTTCTAAGATTCTACGCTTCGAATAGACAATTCTTGGTAAAATGGTACTTTCACAATGATTCATGATTATTTTTTTTTTGTGTGTCAATTTTGGAAATTTTACGCCCACATCAGTGTTAGGGGGGGGGGGGCGATCCCGAGTTGTGCCTATAGTCAAGAATTTTCTAAATCGGGCCCTGCCCCCCCCCCCCAAAAAAAAAAAGCAACATACACACACTCTCTAATACGTTAAATTTAATGTATTGATTACCTTATAAGCTAGTTAAAAAAAATTGATTATATAAACGCAACACGATATGAGATCTATTACTCTAAATTTTGTTATTTTGCCTGTGGAACTTTTTTTATACCTATAGTTCAAGTTCGTGGGGGGAAAATATACAATGTAAAATTTACAAAAAATTATTCCAGTGAAATTTTAAACAATGTTTCTGTCTGTTTAATATTGAATATTTTTTAAAAAAAATTCTTACTTTATTTATTTGTCAGTATGTTCAGCATGATAGTATAAGATGCTAACAGTTCTTTAAAATTATTTCTGTATATTTTAGAGAGGAAAATAGTTGGAGAGTAAATCTGGAGTTCGAGTGAAAAATGGCTATCAGTTGAAGATCGACACAGTTCTTCCTACAGAGATGAAACAATAAGCTGTATTAGGACAAAGTCCGCTATTGACAGTTCTTGTAAACTATGACAGTTCTTGTAAAATTTATGACTTTAATGTAAAAAATGTGCATACACTTTAGTTCCTATACAATGCTATTAAATGCAGCTTAAAGTTCAATGTATATTTTATGTATAAAAGAAATAAAAAGTTAATGAAAATTATCTTATGGTGCAACTTCAAAATCCCAAACGCTATTTTCTAAGATGCAATTATAATCACCTCGATGTTAAATTTCATAAATCTTTTAATTAAAAAAAATTATTTAAAAGTGTATCAATGCAATGTTTATATGTTAAAAACTTATGAAGAGTCAATTCAATGATATCTTGATTAATTTTGTAACCTCTGAAGGAGAAGTTCACATAATCTTACCTGTAGATACTTGTTGAAAAATTTGGCTCGTAAATCCACACATCTTTTATTGATTCCAATTGTATAAATTTTTAAAAGGATGAAATTTTAATAATTTAATATAATATATTACACACCCACAGAAGTATTTATCATTTGCGAGTATTTCATTAAGATCTGTAAAAACCTTTCATTAGAGATTTAAAAAGTGCCCAAAGTACATAAAATAGAATTGAAAATGGGCACAAATTTTAAATTTATATATTGTAGTGTTAATGTGTTTAACTCATTTTAGCTACTAATAGCCTATTATATATTGGAAATAAAGTATATTTCTAAATGTGATAAGCTAAAGATATATTTTGCAGTAAAACGAAGGTTTATTGTAATAAATATTAGGAAATGTGTTAATTTCCATAAAAAATATCACATACTTGAAAAGAACTAATAGCAATGACAAGATTTACAAAATCATGCATATTATGAGTTTCCAAAGGAATTTATCAAAACATAAAGCTTTTAAAACCAATAAAAAGTGATCTAATAAGTATAAAGAAATAATTTAAATTTGATTACTAGTTAGTTAGCATCTTACAATTCAGATTGGCAGGAGAGATGGGAAATATATTCAACAAAGACGATTAAGTGATCTCGTTTACATGGCGATGAAGTTAACTGCCCTTTAGCACACAGCAAGTTAATACACGGTAATTTTAATCATGGGATAAATTTCAAAGTTTCAATTAAAAAAGAGTAAATTTATCAAGTTGCCCGTGTTTATCTTCAACTAAAAATCAGATGATATAAATTCCTAATTTTAATGATTAAAGTTTGGTAATTTTTTATCATGAATAAACAATAAACAATTTAACTAAAGTATAAACTCAAGCTAAAGTTAAATACTGTAGTAAAAAGAAAATTCATTCATAACTTTTCACTATGGGTTTAAAGTCCATTTTAGTAGAATTTGTTGGCTTCTTTAATTAAAACTTTCTTCAGTTTTAGAAAACACTTTGACTTATATTTGTAACTTCCTCCAACAGTACTTTATGAATCCTTTTAACAGTTTTAAGAATTCTATTTCATCTTGGATACAAATGTTTCCTTATAAATGATGTTCTCAATATGATTCATTCTTCAATTAATGCATACTTTTTTTACATATAAGTACATAAAGTTTTCCCACCACTTTGACAATTTCAGTTCGTATTACTGAATTATATATAACACGTATTGAAGCCTTAGTAATGTTACCTACGAAAGTATAATTTGGATCAATGAGGATCAGGAAACGAGATAACATGCCTTTAACCTGTACAGAGTAAATATGCAAATTCAATAATGTAATTAATCAATATAGATACATGCGCACGAAAGTACGTGAATTGAAAACTAATGTTCGGATGAGTAATAACAGCATTTAGATTTCCATTACCTTTACATTTTTTTTCATGCACGGACAAATAAATCCTATAACACTTCCTTATGTTTCATCTACCGACTTCTGTTTTGACAAGCCGTAAATGAAGCGCAGCTAAAATGGAATGAAATTCACCTTGATTAACTGCCTAGTTAATTTGACAAGAAAAAAAAGAGCTCAGTAAAATTAAACATAGAAATATTTTGAATGCTTCTTGTGAATAAATATGTCACGACAAACCCGAACTCAAGGACTTTATGCTACAACCATGTAATCATTCCTACATAATTTGTATTTTTAGAATTATTGACATCTACATTTGAGAAAAGACTGTAAATATTTGCCAGCTAACACATCTGTCGTAAATGTCTTCATCAGAGTATATATTTCCTGTTCTTACCACTGAGAAACAACAGACAAATAAGGGATTTTCTGAATAGTTTGATCAAAAGATAAACTAGAGCGGTTAAATAACCAAGCATTTGGATTCGCTTAGCTTTTTAAAGAAGAATGAATGGTAAAAGGGTCATTCATTTTGAAGTTTACAGACCAGAAAGCTTCCAAAATTTTTGAGGAATTTTCGATAGTAAACTACTTTTGCTATTTTAAAATAGAAAAAAAATTAATTCAGCAGTAGAATTACCTTCTTGTCTACTTCCAAAGAGTATCAAACAGGGATTTCATTTTTAAAACGGGGGAATTTTTATTTTTTTCTTAAATTGAACAATTTTCTTCTCGATAGTTTCAAGTCTTTAAAAACCCATTGCATACGTAAATCCGAAAGCATTCATTTAAATACTTTATGTATAATATTAAACTATTACTTTGTGATATTAAATCACTTTTCATGGCATAATACCTATATATATAACAAAAAAATATGCATGAAGGATTTTTCCAGATATATTTCCTAATGAATTTTGCAATTTTACTTTATTGATAATATTTACATAACATATATATTTACACATATTTTGTATTTTTGATGCATTCCTTTATTTTTTGGAGAAATGATACTTAGTGGGAAATATTTAACATTATATGACTCCCAGTATACATTAAAAAATTTAAACTTAATTTTCACTAACAAATTATAAAATTTTTTATACTTTTTCATTACCGCATAGTAAGTCATATTTTATTCAAATCAATGTAATTTGATGTCCATTTCGGATGTAATGAATCGACAGTTGGATGGATAACTCCATTCCTATTTGAAAAGAAAAATTCTATGTTTATTTGAAATTTGAGAGATTCTAAATATGTTAATAAAATAACATTGAAGACGTTATGTATTCTTCCTGGTTAATCGAGAATGTAAATACAGAGTGAAAAAAAATATCAAGAATTAAAAACAAATGGATATATTTCATCAAATATGTACAGTAATTTGTGTAATCAATTTTACTGTACATTAAATTTAAAAGGGGACAGTACACCTTTGAAATGGTAAAAAAGAAAAATTGTTTTTATATTACTAGAAACCCGGATTTATTCTGAACAATTTGGTAACTCTTTTTGTGAAATGAAAATTATATCCTGGAATATTAAAATAATAATGAACATTCGAATACTGATATTACAAAATTTTAACTTTAAATGCCTTTATATCTAAATATGATTTTCTGACTTTGCGTGTATGTTACCTCAAAAACTATTAGCGATAATGCCTTGAAACTTTCTAGGTACATTAATGTTAACCTTCTGCAGGAAATGAACTAAAAGCGTAGAGTTATCTTAAGTAATTTACAAAATAAATAAATAAATAAATTATGTGACAGTTTTGGTAGAAAAAAAATTAATTATAAATGTCAAAAATTATGGGAATTATACGATTTCAGTTCATAATGTCAAGCCAAATTTTATCTGTAAATGAAAGTGTGTTTAATGTTAATAAATTAAAATTAACATCAGATATTATGCGTACAGTGACCCTTAGTAATAATGAAAATAAGAAAACAAAATTTTACATGATAAAGTTTTCCTAGAAAATTTAAACAGTGTTCATCAGATATATATATATATATATTTGCAACATGTTAAATCTAACAGTCCAGATATTTTCATTAAATTTGCTTTATTGGTTCATTTGTTAAAAATTGAGAAAACTTCAATTCCTATCATCAATTTCCTATAAATTTTCGCAAGTCAAAGGAGTACTATCCCCCATATTAAAATCGTAACTGTTTTCTCCCACTCCATTTGAAAGAATTGAAAAAAGAGATTAATAATTAAAATCCATCGAATTAAAACCCTTTTCATACTAAAAATTACTTCAGTACATATCGTTCCATTATTAAAAATAGAATCATAATTTAATTCCTTTATTGCAGTAGCTTGAACAAAAAAGGACTCAATTTAATATGAAAGAATGAGTAATTAATACACGGTAATTTTGTGATAATTAATAACGCATTGTCTATAATTAGAAAATATGTTTTAAAACAGATTTTTTTTTCTTAATGTAATGTAAAATATTGCATGTAGAGTACACAAAATTTAATCATCTTGAAAACTTTTATTTTATTTCATATATATTTTTTATTTTTTTAACTCTTTAAACTAATATATATCCATTACGCAACGAAAAAAGATTTCATATCATAAATTAATAAAATAAATTTTTCAGAGTTAAAATTAATGCAAACAAAATAGCGTATTAAATTTTAATTTAATTTTTACCTAGAAAAATTAAAAACTTTACGGATATCTATCATTTTAAAATTTATTCACCGAGAATTTAGCTGCAATTCCGAAAATAATGCGACCAAAAATGTGAAAAACACTTAAAGTTCAAGCTCTGTGCAATAGATGTCGCCACCTGAGCCGAGCAAAAGATGCTTTTGGAAGATTGATTTATAAATAGACCGAGTTTGTAAATAAAACGAAAATAACACAAAAACAGAGAGAGGCGATCACTAAAAGAAACCATTGATTCGTTTTATAATTCAAAACGGCCTAAATAAATTATCGCTTTGATGATATAACGACAAGGATGGAAAAAGAAACTTTATTTTTTTAAACATTAAGTTATATACATAATAAGAAGGCTGAAAAATTCTTAATTTTCTGATTAGTGAAGTAATTATTGGCAAGAACATGCAAACTAAAGTGACAAGAAGATGGGATCCTAATCATTATTTCTCATTTTTCAAAAAAAGGCCACGAGAGGAAGAAAAAAAATCTGTACGCATGTAAAATCGTACAATCCCTTATTTTTAAGAGACGAATTTCGAAATTTACTCTTAATGTATCATGCAAGTTCTACTTGACAAGTTATATTATGAAGATCTGTGAAACCATAGAATTTAAAATTAATTATTTTTATTTAATATACATTTCTCTCATTGAGACTGTGCAATCCCTTAGTTTTAAGAGAGGAATTTCGAAATTTATTCTTAATGTATCATGCAAGTTCTACTTGATAAGTTATATTATGAAGATCTGTGAAACCGTAGAATTTTAAATTAATTATTTTTATTTAATATACATTTCTCTCGTTGAGACTGAGCAATCCCTTATTTTTAAGAGAAGAATTTCGAAATTTATTCTTAATGTATCATGCAAGTTCTACTTGACAAGTTATAATATGAAGATCTGTGAAACCGTAGAATTTTAAATTAATTATTATTATTTAATATACATTTCTCTCGTTGAGACTGTGCAATCCCTTAGTTTTAAGAGAAGAATTTCGAAATTTATTCTTAATGTATCATGCAAGTTCTACTTGACAAGTTATATTATGAAGATCTGTGAAACCGTAGAATTTTAAATTAATTATTTTTATTTAATATACATTTCTCTCGTTGAGACTGAGAAATCCCTTATTTTTAAGAGAAGAATTTCGAAATTTATTCTTAATGTATCATGCAAGTTCTACTTGACAAGTTATATTATGAAGATCTGTGAAACCGTAGAATTTTAAATTAATTATTTTTATTTAATATACATTTCTCTCGTTGAGACTGAGCAATCCCTTATTTTTAAGAGAAGAATTTCGAAATTTACTCTTAATGTATCATGCAAGTTCTACTTGACAAGTTATAATATGAAGATCTGTGAAACCGTAGAATTTAAAATTATTTTTTTTTTATTTAATATACATTTCTCTCGTTGAGACTGAGCAATCCCTTATTTTTAAGAGAAGAATTTCGAAATTTATTCTTAATGTATCATGCAAGTTCTACTTGACAAATTATAATATGAAGATCTGTGAAACCGTAGAATTTAAAATTAATTATTTTTATTTAATATACATTTCTCTCGTTG
>OU015501.1:106814973-106819973 GCA_907164885.2 Dolomedes plantarius
CCTAGTAATGGCTTTTTCAAGGGGTTTCATTTATCGCGTGGGTTTTTATATCATCCTGACAAATAAAATCTTTATTTCATAAAAGCTAAAGAAACGGACTCAACAGTTAAGTCCCACATTTATGCAAAATAGATAGCTGCAGATAAACTTTAAATATCCACATTTTTTAACCCTATCAAACAAAATATTTGTCAAAATGACTTTCAAAAGTAAGCACGAAATCTAGTAATAAAATATGCAAAAATATGATAGATATATCTGATATCTAATTAGAATTTTACGACTGAATTCATCGAGTTACTTCACTTTCAAAATTTCAAATAAAATACTATATACATTTTGACAGTTGTCCGTAGTGAATTCTGTACCTCACCTTTTCACCCACATGTGTATCATTTTATACCTAAAATAGCTTAATCTGCGCAGGTGTCGAAAGCGAAATCTCCCACTTTCAAGTCACACTTGTCAACCACTTCTCTAGCAAACTATTTCTTATTCCTCTTAAATGAACTTATCTTCTCCCCTGCCAAGGAGATACCAGTGCTTCAGAATCTCTGTACACAGCTTATTACATTACATTATAAAGGCAAACTTCTAGTTAACTTGAGCAAACAACTAAGAAAGAGTGAATAACTATGAAAAAGCAACTAACTTACAAAATACTCCTACTCGAAGTTCACGCCTCTGAATATCTTTACGTAAAACACAATCTCTAACTTCCTCACACACCAACTTCCCCTAACTAATACCAACCTATACCACTATGCTTTCATTTATAATAAAGTGGTTGACATTATTCGATAGCTCGGGTAGCAATCGTAGAGTCTGTGCGACGATAGTCAGCACTATTTTGCTCCATCGTTTCGGCGATCGAGAGAAAAACTCACTGTCACTAGCTCCTTTAAGTAGTTTGATTCGTGTCTACAGTCACACTTTTGGATTTGTATACACATTTGTTGTTACCATTTTTTCGCATTCCGACAGACTGGAATGAAGATGTTGCCTGAGGAATCGACAACAGGTTGATGGGGTGGTTACAGTAGAAAGCTAAATTCATCTTTTACGATACGAGGTCTAAACTGAGTGGGACCTACAACTGAAAGTGGACTACGAACAGCTAATAAACACCCACGCCAGTGCGAGATTCGAATGCGCTAAAGGCCTGTTCACATAGGAGTCCGTTGCGTTGCGTTAAGGAAAAGATGACGTTGAGACGAAAATAAACCAATCATAGGCGTTAAAAATTTCATTGCTAATCGTTTGGAGGCATATGATTGGTTTATTTTCGTCTCGACGTCATCTTTTCCTTAACGCAACGCAACGCAACGGACTCCTATGTGAACAGGCCCTTACTTGGGATTTGAAGACTAGCACCCTAGTCATTCGGTAAACTGGCAACTGGAAAGTGCACATAAAAACTAGTTAGCCACAGAAAATGACGTAATGCCTGAGAAATACATACATCTAAAAAATGAAAGACTCGAAGTAAAGATCTTTGTATCTTTAACAGACCGGGCTGCTTTTAAGAATAATTGCGAAAATGCTGGCTGATCAAGGAAAATATAAAGCGACTACATCCATTTTAATGAAAAGCACATACATGGTTGGAATAATTCAAAGGATACATTTAATCTCGTGTGCCTATATCTCAAATGCTATGATATGAAATACGTGTAAGTATCTTAACTGAGCCCAAATGACAGCAGTAATCTACTTAAAAGAAGAAATACTGAAAAAGATTAATAGCTTTCAGACAAAAATATTTAACTAGTCATGACTTTAAAAGATTTTTTAAAACAGCATTTAACCTTGGAATTTTAAAGGTTCGTTCACTTGGTCTTCGAAATTTTTTTTTTCGCTCTTTCTCGAAGAAACCATTTATCTTGCGCGTAGTTTCCAATTTCACATGTCCATTTAGTTTCTCACTGTTTTCGACTCGGCAATTTAAATGCTTTTTGGGGACTATAATTTATCATTTCCAATATCAGAACCTCCCAGATAACACTGAAATGAACATCAGAAGCTATCACTCACGCTTTCGTATTAATGAGTCAAAACGTATGTCAAATAAAGGATTTATCATTTACTCTGCCTGAAACACACGCATGTATATTAACAAAAAAAAAATTATAACCTGTTCCTTAATGCTATAAAATGGATTCATAATCAGATTAAGACAGCTAAACACATCTAAATAGAGATGTTTTCGCACTCTGCTCTAGTTCGATGCTTTATCAAATTAATCTTAACTGACAGTATCGAGAAACTAAGGAAAATTTAATTGACGTCAATAATACAATTTGGGATAGCTCTTCCATGATTAAAATAAAAATTTACCAGTAACAGGCCTGCAAATCCGCAAATATTACTTACGCACACACGGACATATAATTGTTTTGATCTGATTTCACATTCCATGGTAGTGAAAGTAAAGTGTATACAAGTCAGAGGTGCAGCCACAAGGGGAATAATGGAATAAAAATTAAAAACAATACGACCTAGGATTGTAAAAGTCAATAAGAAATAAAGATCTTATTGAGATCTAAATTTTCTATAAATCTATTAAAGATTCTTAAAAAAATCTATTAAAGATTCTTAAGTCAATAAGAAATAAAGTAATTCTAAAAAAAATTTTCGTCCCCCCTAGCCCCTCCCATGAAAGAAATTCTGGTTGCGCCACTCATACAAACATACATGTATTATCTATATCATACATGCGATAAAAGAATATATAAATTATATATTTCAGTGGCTCAACTGCAGTTTGTGTGAACCCCCATTCTACATTCAGGAACTAAAAAAAGTCGCTTTAATAAAGAATGATATCCCAGTATTCTTGCGAGCCGGAAATCTCCCTCCTAGAAACAGGGGGGAAACAGAAACCGCTACCACATTTTGGATGAGACACTACTATTAAATTGCTGCAAGAGCCGCTCGTGGAATTGGGCGACTCCATACGACTGCAAAGCGGAAGTAATATTCGATCGTCCACGGTCTCTCGGTTATGAACGCTGCTGCCGCCTAGTGACAAAAAAGAGAATAAATCTCTCTTCAAAATTCGAAATGGAAGAATTATAAGATAAACTGGAAAAAATTACGCTACACCTCTCATTTAAATGGCAGAATTTCTTTTTTTATTTTCAAGCATCTAAAATTATACATAAAGTTCAATTTGCGAGTTATATGTAGGTGAGATTAATCTTAAAAAACAAGGAAATAAAAAATATATATGCATACAAACTGAACAAAAGGAAATATTTTGAAAAAAATTCTCAGTTCACAAATATTAACCTGAGTCTAAAGGGTTATGTGTAAAGTGAATTAAGACATTTACCGATATTATTAAAAGGTTTTTAACTCTACTGGTAGGGCTTTCACGATTTACGAAAAAAAAAAAAATACAAACAGGCTATTTTTTGTATTCACTTCTAGTTTAATATTCTTTTAATTCATATTAACTATATAAGAAAGGTTGAAAGGGAAATTATCAAAAACTGTCTTTAAAGAAAGCTATGTAATGACATATCAGACAGTAAAAAGGATTTTTTCTGAAAGAAATTATCTGAAAAATGAAGAGATCTGGTCACTGAACCCTTCAGATTTTTTTTTTCTTCTGGATATTAAGCTTTGTGATATTAATCTCCTTCCCAGTAAAAGAAACCCGAGATACGCCTTACAAAAAAAATAAATAAATAAATAAGTTCAACTGGTAATCGTTTCTAACGTTCTTGTTGAATTTACTACATTATTGTTACACTAGAGGTTTGTGCTATCGACAATTAATATTTTTAAAAACATTTTTGTCAACGTATGTTTACATATGTACATTATATAACAACCCTATGAATTACGGAATGAGTTCATAAGTATAAGGAATCACTAAAAGAATTAAACAAAGCAATCACGCGTTCTCATTTCATTTTATTTGCTAACGCAGAAACAGATATAAACTATATTTGATGCACATCTGTTTCCTTTACAAATTTTTTTTGTATATACAGACATGCATATATATACATACATATATATATATATATATATATATATATTATATATATTATATATATTATATATATATATATATATTATATATATATATATTATATATATTATATATATTATATATATATATTATATATATTATATATATATATATTATATATATTATATATATATATATTATATATATATATATATATATATATATATATATATATATATATATATATATATATATATATATATATAAATATATGCATAAATATGTGTGTGTGTATCTGCATATATATAAGGTTCTATTATATGAATGTGTGCAGATATGGTAGATATATAGCTTACATTACATATATATATATATATATATACACACACAAGTAAAAGCACAAAAAAAAATATTCAAAAATATTTAATTTAGGCAATCGTATATTCAGTTTGCGTACACTGGTTTTCAGTACGTGAACATGTACTATTCTCGATGTAGATGACATGACAATTCACTCGACACGCAGTTTGGATTGACCTTTCAACAAGGAAAAAACAGTCAGCAAAAAATCGAGCTGAAGAGCGTCATGGTTGAAAACCGAATTTTGAGCGGCATCTGATGAAGTGCGTGCGTGGGGGTGCGAAAGGCTATCAGTTACAGTCCATTCTCTAGAATAAGATGTCCCGATAGACCTGTCATCTGATAGGTATGTTTGGAACAGGCCGCCTCATAGCATCAGTCATTCCACGAGTGAGGTTCACCACGGGGGGTCTTTCTCGTTTTAGGGTTTCGTTTGTTTGTCTCTTTTTATGTTAGTTAACTATTTATGATTTTTTTTAAATGTATGAAGGTGAACTTGCGTTTTTCTTCATTATAGGAAAAGAAATTTTTTGTTGAAAAAAAAAAAATCTTGCACACCTTTTGCAAATCCTCGGACAGCAGGGTTAAAAGAAATTTTAATGTTCCATTACACAAACAAACAAATATTTTAAATTGGGAGGAAAATCAGGCCCCCCGA
>OU015501.1:106829973-106832473 GCA_907164885.2 Dolomedes plantarius
TAACCTGTTATTTCTCAAAAGAGACAGGAGTTTTTTTCCCCTCTCCGTCTCAAAAACAGTTATTTTGCCACATCAAAATTTCTCTTTCAGTGCACAGACGTCTGCAATGAAATTTTAAATAAATCTTACCTTTGGTCGAAACTCAACTAGGAAGCCTTGAACTATAATTAGAATATAATTAAGTATAACTGAAAAAACTTGCCTAATTTTAACGAAACTTCTTTACTTCTGCTTCTATCATGCACTCTGCATTTTTACTAATATGGAATCATCATGTTCAGTTTTTGCTGCATTTAATTACATACAAACTTAAAGTTTTAGAATAAGTAGGTTCTTTGATTTTTTTTTTCAGAATTTTTTTCCATATTCCTTTAGTATTATAAATTATTATTCTTGTGACTTATTTTTTACTGTTTTGTGTAAACATAATAATCCCTCTAAACATTGTAAAAATACTAATTTTTAGACTACACTCAAGAAAAAAAATGAAACTTCAGTAATTATTATTATTTTTTATTTTAAAAGAGAAGCCTTGAAAAAGGTCTATTTTGCACCTTATGAATAGTGCCCTGAAATTCAGGCCATATTTAGATAAACCGGTTTTAAAAAAAGGCGTCTCCTACCTTAAGAAACATAATTAAAATTTTTAGCTTTCGTCATTATTAGCAGAGATATAAACAGTGGCCCAAAATGATTTACATCTGAAAAACAGCATTGAAACTTCATGTATACACAAACTACTGCGAATAACGAAACTTAATGTTTCACTGGAAATATATACATGCATAGTCTTTGGGGAGGATTTAACTCCAATATACATTACCCTAACTTCTCCTTAAAGAATTAAATAGTTAAAATTGACGAAATTTCTGTAAAAAGTTCTTACCCTAAAGGCTTTTCATGCACTCCAAGCTGAAATATGAGAAGAAAAAAAGTTTTTAAAACTTACCTGAAAGCTTTTAAAAAACATTTTAAGTTCAATATTTTAAAATTAAAAAATATGAAAATATAAATAAAAAATCTTTAAGCAAGTTATGGTAAAAGAGTCGCGTGTATTTGAAAAGGGCACAAAACTATACGCTTCATTTGAGATTTTCTCTTTCTAAAATAGTAAACAAGAGAACATGCAAATCCGCTCTCCTAACGCGATGCGAAATGTCTGCTGTTACGTCTGGCAGAGTAAAATGACGTCACCACCGCTACGCAAGAATGGAGAGGGATGATTAAGGGCATTATCTTACAAAGTTATCTTGATTTCATCAGTTTTGCATTAATGTAGTGAAACGGGTTTCAACGATTTGCTTCTTTTATCGTTCCAAGTCTCTCGTTCTGGCCACTCATCGTTTAAAAGAAGTCTTATTTTTCAATAGATTGTCAATGATTGCTTTAAAATAACATATTATTGATGAATAAATTATCTCAGTGTGGTATAAAAGAGACAATCGTAGTAGTTGCAAGTAGATTATTAAGATAAATACAGCTGTGTTCATATCACTCGTACAGTTTAGTTGTAAGATTTATCTATATATATATAAAACAGTTCCGTAACTGACTGACTCACTGACATACAACGCACAGACCAAACCGCTGGACCTAAAGGGCTGAAATTTTGCATGGCGATTCTTCTTATAGTGTAGGGGTACACTAAGAAAGATTTTTCAAAAATTCTTCTTAGATTTTTTTAAATTAAATTTTTAAGTTTTTTTAGTAACTTTTTTTTAAGTTTGCATTTAAAATAATAGTTTTAGGGTTATAAAATTCATATCACGAGAAAGATCCTAAAAATTCCTTTAAAATAAAATCTTTTTCGAATCTTTACCTCCCTTTTCTGATTTTTGGTGAATTTTTAAAGATTAGTTTTTAGAATTTAATTTATTAAATGCTGATCACGTGATTTTTTCTGGTACTTTAAATAAATTTATCGTCACGTCCATAACAATGAAATAGACAAAAAATATTTTTTCCCCTGCTAATGCGGCAGACGATTGGACATTATCCAAAAAAATATTAAAATACTGTAAAAGATGTGTTCCTCAAACTGTACTATATTAACTGTACTCTATTCTTTAATATATCCTATTAGATTTAATTTGAATATTTTCTTCTACATTATTTTGTCTATAAAAATATCTCTTACAATTTTTTTATAAATATATATTTTTTTACATTAATTGTATACATTGATCGTCGTATTTATTATAAATATATATATTTATTTATTTTGGCATTAATTGCATACATTGGCCGTTGTATTTTATTTGAATGTACTCCGTAGCGAAGTGCGGGTTTTCAGCTAGTTCTCCCATAAAATAATCCTCTTATCCAATCAAAAATATTTATCGCTTTCTAGATCTTAGTAGTCATTACAGTCATACGAAATAAAACACATTCTTTAAAAATATGTAATTAGATATCAGGCTTAAGCAACAATACACACGGTGCCATTTTTCTAAATTATCGCTCTTTAGTACACAAATGCTGTTCTATTGGATGCAGACAT